>OZ024903.1:6537164-6692164 GCA_964017125.1 Flabesymbios commensalis | reverse complement strand
TGCCTCACCAGTCATGCATGCGTTCCGGGTACGAACCCCGCTGATGCTGAGTGGGGTTTCCAGAGAAATATCTTTGTTTCTCCTTTCTCAAAGTGACTAGGCGATCACGTCAATGGCGGGTTCGTCGAGTTAAGGTTGACACCAGTGTATCGACGTTAATTGTGCATAGGGTATACTGTAACCTCCTTGGTCTGGTAAGGGGGATGTGTCAGGCCGCAGCATAGGCAGGCTATAATGTTTGATGTAACAAGTTAAAGGAGTTTAATTTGCATGACGGCCTTGTAGACATAAAAAACTTTTGGAAAAAATTATCTTCAAATACATAATATCTTTATTTTATTTATGTTTTATGTTTGAAACACTTAAAGCGTTTCATATACATTTTTTTCACTCACTTGAACTTCAAGTTGGTAAATATTTGTTTAATTTGAGACCAAACATTTGTAAATCTTGATGTTTAAAGACACATTTCGCTCCCAATAACTGCGATTTAAACGGTTAATAAAAAATATAATAATCGTGCTTAGTGGTGAAAATGTTAAAAGAACATTTACTAAAATATATGATAGGCTGAGCTAACAAGGAGTTTAACTCCAAAATGCCCACATTATCCTAGGTAAAATGAACTGTAAGGCTTGATGCTCCGTAATTATGTGCAACATCGCCTTTCAATTCAATTTTTCAATTCAAATAATCTAATATTTCAAGGTTATTTTGAGATCAAGGCCAAATGTCAAGGTCATCTCTGATTAAATATGTAGTTGGGCCACTCAAGTAGACACAGACCATGTCAGAATGTACTGGCTTCAGATGGGACATACCGTCCAACAATCAAACAACACACTGGTAAATATTGTGGCCTGCAGATAATTTTAAAAATAAAACATTTAATTGAAAGTAATCTTACTCTAGTTCTTTAGTATTTCGCATACAATCTCACAATTAGTATGCGCAAATATTATTTATCGCTAATTTTTCAAAACGGGCGTCATTTAAATGACTTAGTAATAAGTAGAAATATGTGAATATGAATGTGGTGCATAACTGCCACTATTCTAGTGCGCACCGATACGGACTGTAGGTCACTCAGCACCTGTAAGTGTCTTACAACAACTTTACAGTTCTATTGTTATGCCCCAACTTGAATATGCTACACCAGTATGGAACTCCCTTTCAAAATCTCAGATACAGACATTGGAACGAATTCAGAGATCTTATACTAAATTTATGTTCGGTTATGAATCCCCACATACCTACCCGGATCGCCTCGATAGACTTAATATGCTTCCTTTATCATACAGACGAGATATATCAGACCTGTGTCAGTTATACAAATTTATTCAAGATCCTCGCTCATTACCTCCAGACAGTGTACATTTTAGAAATGACCAGCGATGTACTAGACAATCTGAATCATCAAATTTTCCAATACCACGATGTAAAACTGAGCAGAAAATTTTATTTTAACAGAGTTGTATATAGTTGGAACAAGCTTCCCGAGAGTGTTAAAAGTGCAAGCACATTACTTGGTTTTAAGAAAAGCTTAACTACATATTTTAACGATATTTTAGAATCTAATTTTAATGTAAACAACACCTGCACATGGGTTCATGTATGAAAGTGTGCATTATGTAGACAATGCTCGTAATGTCAAAACTAACAGGGGTGGAATTACTGGGTATATACTGCCTATCCCACTTCCTAGCATGCAAAATTATTATAAACACAAGTACTTTTATACTTTTATGCAATTTTATTAATTTTATATTATATGTGTATTTTATTGTACATATTGTAACTGTATTTTTTTTTGCATGCAAATAAACAAACAGACACAAAGGGTTAACCCTTTAACCGACAAGTTATTTGATTGGAATCTTCAACCACCTGAATTTGTTTCTCGCTGACGGGATACATAACTTCAAGTTAGTGAAAATTATTAAATTTGACAAAAATCGATGTCTTACATTTTGTATTCTGACTGATTGATGTCACGTTTTATCTTTGACGTGTTAAAAGCTGGTATTTTATGTGATAAAAGAAACTCGGATATTTTCGGGACCTGCGATTAAAGGGTTAATCTAGGTAAATCAACACAGGTGTAGGAATCCAGGTGTTACATCCGAACGAAAGACCACTAAGGAGGTATCTCTCCGCCACCGTACGGGCGGATTAATGTCAGCCTGCCACTGTATCCTTCCGCTGAGGAAGCCATTGTATACTCCATATACCTCCTAATAAAATCCTGCCGTCTGTTATCTAATCAACTGAAATACAATTATTACTAATTAGGTTTAGTTAAACTGTACTGTTAGCGGTTGTACTGTTATGTTCAATCCCTACTTTAGTAATAACGGAATGAGTGGATGTGCTGCCCGTCATGTGACGGAGTCGCTGTACATTGTTCGGGCATATGTACTGTTTCGTTGTAATTTATTCACATAAATTATTATTATTATTTTTTTTTATTTTTCCATTTTTTCTATTGCGTACTATGCTCCCAATATTAGAGTTTATTGTTCATTAACCCTTTCAAGCCTGAATTTACCATGGTCATCTTCATCCACTACAAGCTTCGACTTGTAGTGGATGAAGAATTCTTGTCACGTGATGTATTGTGGAGATTTTAATTCAAGAACCGGCTCGAAAGATGATTTCTTCGAAAACCCAAACTGTTCAAATAATCCAAATTTAACTCTTAAACCAAGAATAAATCGGGATGAGGTAAGTAACACACACGGAGAGAACATGTTAGACTGCAAAAACACAGGACTGAGAATATGTGATGGTAGGTTAGGAGAGGATTGCGACAAAGGCATTTTACATTTTATTGTAGACGCGGCCGGAGTGTAGCTGACTACCTTTTAACCCCATATAACCTACTAAACCTGATCTTTAATTTTCAAATTGGGCCGAAACACATTGATTTCGACCATAAACCCATTTCGTTTACATTGCAAATTTTCTCACATTCTCAAATGAGAAATCAAAACCACTGGATGCAAATGTGGAAGACCACAGGCCATGATACATATATAAATGGTGTCCAGAGAAACAAAACAAATATCAGGTCGCGCTGCGTAGTTCAAAATGCTTAGATATAATACAAAACTTAGCCTGTGATTTGTGTGAAAAACACAGCAGTGACTATCTGCATACACAAATTAATACTCTTATAGAAACCGCAGCAAATGGTTTATTTGAAAAAAAAATTCTTGTGAACAAAAAAATAAAGCAAAAGTAACAGGTGGTTTAATAGCAAATGTAAAACACTTAAAAATAAAGGTTATAGATTTGGACACCAGGACGATATAGCTATACCCAAAACACCGACACCTATTTTGATTTATGCAGGAAATATAAACAACTAGTACAGAGAAAAAAGAGAACCCACATCAGAAAAATGTAAACAAGAACTTTAACCACCGAAAACCCTAACAATTATTGGGGATTTCTGAAAAAGCCTAAACGAAAATCCACTTAACAAGTAGTGGACATAGACCTATCCGATTTTTATTATTGTTTTTTTTTAAACAGAGAACACCGCCACAGTGACAAATCGATAGCAGCCTCCTTGAAAATAAATTAGGCAGTTGGAAAAAGGAAAATCCACCTTTTAATATAAAGCAAGATATTGCGAACAACATATCAAACAGCATCATTACAACATGTGAAATTATACATGCTTTGAAAAAAATAGGCAAATCACCTGGTATTGATGGCATACCACTGGAATTCATAAAAAGTGATATGATAACTTTCTTGCCATTGTTGGAATCATCATTTAACAAATATCTTAAACACAGGGGATTACCCCGATAAATTGGTCCAAGGGACAATCACTCCAATTCATAAAAGTGGAAGTAAATTATGCGCAGAGAATTATAAGAGAATCATTGTTATGCCAGCCCTAGGTAAGCTCTTCGAATCTATACTAGAAACGCGTTTGTCATACAAAAACGAAGTATGCATCGACGATGACGCAAGTTAGGCTGGGTTCAAAAGAAATAGCAGGACCATCGATAATATTATCATACTCCAATCCGTTGTAGTCTCGCAAAAGGCCCCAAAAAAAACCCTTATATGCGTGCTATATTGACTTTACGAAAGCATATGATTACGTAAAGAGACGCATTAGTCTTCAAGATGAAAAAAACGCTTCGTTGACGGTAAATTCCTCTCTGTTATAAAACCTATGTTTACCAAGTCTAATGACCGTGTTAAATGAAAAAATAAATTTAGCAAACCCATTAAAAGCAAGTAAGGCGTCCTACAGGGTGGAGTTTTAAGCACGACACTTTTAACAAAATTTCTTTGCGATATCTCAGAATATCTAAATAGAAACTTAGGTGTCAAATTAGGGGGTATGGTAATTATGTATACAGCCGAAGGACTACAGAAACAGATCTCATTATTTTGGGGCTACTGTAGATTATGGGGCTACTGTAGATTATGGCGACAGCCTACCTCAAAGTAAAGTCGTCATATACAATAAAGGGTACGCAGATGAGACATATGGTTTTAAGATAGGAGGGGATAGATTAGAAATATGTGAATCATACAAATATCTCGGACTATGGTGCAGCCAACAACAGCCACAACTTGTTTTCTAAAAATTATACATACTTGTCAGAACAGGCTAAAAAAGCATTATACGCGATTAAAACCTAAACCACACCTTCACCGGGCAAATTACACCCAAACCTAGCACCAAAACTATTTGACAGTTTGATAAGCCCTATTCTAATGTATGGCTCTGAAATACTATACAATAGCAGAGAGCAAAACAACTTCGGGAAAATACATCTATCCTATCTGAAAAACATGTTTGGTGTAAGAAGACAAACATCCAATCGGGCCATATATGGCGACACTGGTCATTCCCCTCTTTTGCTGAAACAACAAGTGCAGACCCTGAAATACTGGGCTTGTCTTATAGCTTTACCAGATAACCACATCTTGAAAAACGCGTACAATTGTCTCCTAAGACCAGACAGCATAGGAATCGAAAATTAGACTACGCATGTAAAAACAATAATTTTTAATCTGAATATGAGTTCATTTTGGGAAACACATACGATAGAAAGAAGGTGTAGGTTCATAAATAATTTTAAACAACAAACTGAAGACAAATTTATTGACGACTGGACTGAAAAAATCTCGTGCCAGAACCAACAGGCAAAACTTAAAGCATACAACACTTTCACTTTCTTTCCGAAACTCGCTACATATGTAAGTGATCTGACTGACACAAGACTAATCGCTGCAGTGGCTCGGCTTCGCCTTGGCTCCCATAATTTAGAAATAGAAAGGGGGGACATACCAGACCCAAAACCCCTGTAGCTAATCTTATATGCCGACGATGTCAGACAACTCAATGCAGTGTGATATGTTCGAACCCGATAGAAAAGCTCTTCTCTCTGATGCTCAAAAATATATCACAAACTTTAATACCCAATGCGAGACTGAACAATTTAAATCTATCATGAGAAGCGAAAACCATGCAATAATCAACGCTCTTGCAAAGTATACTTATGTGTGTTTTGAGAAAATAGTAGTTTAACAACCTCCACACTCACAAACTTGGCCAGGTACAAGGGCTTCTCATAACTAGTGTTTTATATGTGTGGTACCCTTCAGCTCTAAAGCTGTCAAAATATGTGTAATTATGTGTAAACCCATTTTTAGTGAGGGCGTCGTGCCCTGTTCATTGGTCTGCAGCAATTCTGCGCAGTACTGATGAGCTAGTTATATTTTAGATTGTATATATTCTGTAATATTTTATTCAAGGATGTATATCTCTGCTATTTTAATCTCATTCTAATTAACTTATTCATGTTAATGACATTTCTCATCATCGGACACTAGACATTGCCATATATCAGATTATTTCACTTGGGGTTATTCTTTTAAGTTTTGGGCTAGATTTATTGTTTTAAGTTTAGGGGACCCTTCCCGTCGCCTGTGTTATTGGACCGGGTGGGACCCTAAGGAATTACTCAGAGCTGCTCTGTCAACTGACTCTTTCTTTGAGGTCTGGGAGGTTTTCACTCCCGGTGTTAATATTTAATAAAATGTGATAATGTCTATGGTGTGACTGAGAAGTGCTCAAATAACGAAGCATAAAGTATGTAACATGTTAAAGATCATATAACTATTAATATTGTGTCTTTTTTGCTGCCATTTTGAATAATTTATAGTAGCTATTTTATCTCTGGTTTTGGTGCGGGAAACATATACCCCATGTAGATGTAAATGTAAATGTGAATGTGTAAATGACAAGCCTGAATGTAAGTGCACATACCATGTCCATATATGTGATACACAGAACTAACCATTCCAACCCTGCTGTACATATTGCATATATATATATATTACTATGACAAATTAATCAGCAATGACTTGAAATTATGTCAATGAACTATCTATCTATGTATCTATCTTTAACAATTAAAGAAAATTGCCAAGTATTGGTAAACCAGTTTCATGGACATTTTCGTTCTAAAACCTTTTGTTGTAGGAAAATGAAGTCTGTTTTCGGGTATGTAAAATGATGCTTTGATGCATCATGAGGGCTTAAAGGGTTAAGCCCACCATGTCATGAGATGACGAACCCTCTTAGCTTTTTGAGAGATTTTTTGAGGTTTTAATAACTACGCGTTTTAATCTGTTTTATTAGCAGGTTAAATCACAGTATTGGGAATTCAATATGTGTTTAAACATAAAAATTTACAAATGTTTGGTCTAAAATATAAAAATTGAGTATTTTTAACCCACTGGATGTGTTTTGGATCGTGGAAACAACACACAACGCAACGTAAGACACAATTCCAAGTTTATTCAACACTTGCAGACACAATATATTGTCTATAATATAATGTCTTATCTTTAGGGGCTGACTGGGACTGTTACCCTTGCAGACAGAATGTCTTCTCTTTAACGATGATTGGGATTGTTACCCTAGCAGACATAACGTCTTTTCTTTAGGGGCTGACTGGGGCTGTTACTCTAGCAGACATAATAATGTCTCCTCTAAGTGTTGACTAGGGATGTTACTCTAGCAAACATAATATCTTCTCTTTAAGGGCTTACTAGGGCTGTTACGCTAGCAGACATAATGTCTTCTCTTTAGGGGCTGACAGGGGCTGTTACTCTAGCTGACATAATGTATTCTCTTTAGGGGCTGACTGGGGATGCTACCCTAGCAGACATAATGTATTCTCTTTAGGGGCTGACTGGCGCTGTTACCCTAGCAGACATAATGTCTTCTCTTTAGGGGCTGACAGGGGCTGTTACTGTATGAAGTGCATGTCTAATAAAGCCCAGCAGATAGTCTCTGACTTATCTCTTATCTGCGTTGTCTTTACCATAGCAGACATAATATCTTCTGCTTAAGGGCTGCTTGTAGCTGCTACCCTAGTAGACATAATGTCTTCTCATTAGGGGCTGACTATGGCTGCTACTATATGAGATGGACGTCTAATAAAGCCTAGCAGATAGTCTCTGACTTATCTTTTATCTGCGTTGTCTATACAGTAGCAGACATAATATCTTCTGCTCAAGGGCTGGTTGTAGCTGCTACCCTAGCAGACATAATGTCTTCTCTTTAGGGGCTGACTAGGACTGTTACCCTATTAGACATAATGGCCTCTCTTTAGGGGCTGACTAGGGCTGTTACTGTATGAAATGCACGTCTAATAAAGCACAGCAGATAGTCTCCGGCTTATCTCTTATCTGCGTTGTCTATACCATAGCAGACATAATATCTTCTGCTTGAGGGCTGGTTTTAGCTGCTACCCTAGCAGACATAATGTCCTCTCTTTAGAAGCTGACTAGGGCTGTTACTGTATGAAATGCACGTCTAATAAAGCACAGCAGATAGTCTCCGACTTATCTCTTATCTGCGTTGTCTTTACCATAGCAGACATAATGTCTTCTGCTTAGGGGCTGACTAGGACTGTTACCCTAGCAGACATAATGTCCTCTCTTTAGGGGCTGACCAGGGCTGTTACTGTATGAGATTCACGTCTAATAAAGCCCGGCAGATAGTCTGCGGCTTATCTCTTATCTACGTTGTCTTTACCATAGCAGACATAATGTCTTCTGCTTAAGGGCTTGTTGTAGCTGTTACCCTAGCAGACATAATGTCCTCTCTTTAGGGGCTGACTAGGACTGCTACCCTAGCAGACATAATGTCCTCTCTTTAGGGGCTGACTAGGGCTGTTACTGTATGAGATTCACGTCTAATAAAGCACGGCAGATAGTCTCTGACTTACCTCTTATCTGCGTTGTCTATACCATAGCCGACATAATGTCTTCTGTTTAGAGGCTGACTAGGACTGTTACCCTAGCAGACATAATGTCCTCTCTTTAGGGGCTGACCAGGGCTGTTACTGTATGAAGTGCACGTCTAATAAGGCCCAGCAGATAGTCTGCGGCTTATCTCTTATCTGCGTTGTCTTTACCATAGCAGACATAATGTCTTCTGTTTAGGGGCTGACTAGGACTGTTACCCTAGCAGACACAATGTCCTCTCTTTAGGGCTGACTAGGGCTGTTACTGTATGAGATTCACGTCTAATAAAGCCCGGCAGATAGTCTCTAACTTATCTCTTATCTGCGTTGTCTTTATCATAGCGGACATAATGTCTTCTGCTTAAGGGCTTGTTGTAGCTGTTACCCTAGCAGACATAATGTCCTCTCTTTAGGGGCTGACTAGGGCTGTTACTGTATGAAGTGCACGTCTAATAAAGCCCAGCAGATAGTCTCTAACTTATCTCTTATCTGCGTTGTCTTTATCATAGCGGACATAATGTTTTCTGCTTAAGGGCTGGTTGTAGCTGTTACCCTAGCAGACATAATGTCCTCTCTTTAGGGGCTGACTAGGGCTGTTATTGTATGAAGTGCACGTCTAATAAGGCCCAGCAGATAGTCTGCGGCTTATCTCTTATCTGCGTTGTCTATACCATAGCAGACATATTGTCTTCTGCTTAGGGGCTGACTAGGACTGTTACCCTAGCAGACATAATGTCCTCTCTTTAGGGGCTGACTAGGGCTGTTACTGTATGAGATTCACGTCTAATAGAACCCGGCAGATAGTCTGCGGCTTATCTCTTATCTGCGTTGTCTTTATCTACAGCTCTAATTCCATAAGACAAGGCACCAGTGGGAGGAAGCATGACTAGGTGTAACTCAAACACCACGCGTTCAATCCATGCTGTTTTAATGTTGGGACAGCGTCGTAGACGCTGGCCCAGCATTAAAACAGCGATGTATCAACGTCGTGTGCTTAGTGGAAGCTGCACATGCTGTTCCTGGGAGATCAGGCTTAAATGTGATAGTGATGAATATTAAGTACAACATTGATGACAAAATAAAACCTAAATAAAATAGATAAATGGAGAGTTAAACATGAGTGAGATTTAATAAATTATTTTTCAAAACTCTATGTTATATTAGGCCACAAAAAATTGTATTTTAAGGATTAAAATCGGTGTCTTTTGTAAAAAAAAAAGATATGCCACCATTTTCGATTTAGACAATGACTATATAATTATATTATTATTTGATATGGTTCGTGTGTAGATGTAATGCTGTATGGCTGTATATCAGCTTATAATACACTACACAATGATCGCTTCTCGCAGGATAATAAGCTGTCTAAACTAAAGTAGATATCTTATATCGCTTCACATTTCGATTTTTTTTCTTTATTTTTGTTACTGTGGTCACCTGGAGTTATGCTGGTTAAAGCTTTTAAAGCTTTTCATGCTTTTCATGCTTTTTTTAATATCTGTTTTTTTAGCCGATCAAATCACTATTATTCGAAATGGTATGTATGTTTAAACATGAAGATTTGCAAAAATCTCAAATTAAACAATTAAACAGTTATTTTCGCACAGTTGACGTTGTGGATCGCGGTAGCGAGACACAACGTCAAGTGGGTGAAAATTGAATTAAACTGACCAAACTTAGCAGGTAAGGGGTTAAATCGCTACACTTTTTCTGTTTTTTTCCCCTTTTTATTTTTTTTTATATTTTTTAATTTTTTTAATTTTATTCTTCTTCTTTTTTCAAATTTAAATAAAATAACTAAACCTAGCAGATAAAGGGTTGAATCACTTTTTCCGTGTGTTTCTCCTTTTTTCCCGTAGTTACCGAGAGTTAGTATGAGTGTCACACCCGGGGACCACAGAGGGGATCTCCTGATGCTATCTACACGCCACCCCCAGGCGCCACGCGACCTCTGGTGGCCGCTCTTTACAGCACCCCCGTGACCCGGCCACGCCCGCTACCCGTCACGAGGTCAGAGGTCACGTCTGTCCGCCCGCCCAATCACAGCGCGGGAGACATCTGTCTAGTTAACGGCCACTTAATCAGACTAATTTCCTTACTCTAGGGTTAACCTTTGAAGTGCTAAGTTTTATAATTTAAATGTTTCACCGCGACCCACAATTTCAAGTGGATGAAAATTACTCATATTTGTTTCACCCTTACAGCGCGGGGTCCCCGCACTGTAAGATTAAGAATATGTCTAAAGGCCGTAGGTCCATAAATGAGGTATTCAAATGAATCAGGAAGAGCTAACTAAGACACTTATGATGATTTCAAATTGGAAAAACCCTTTGGTCTCCAAGGTTTTCATAGAAAAATTCAGCGCTGTAAGGTTTAATCTGAGACCAAACATTTGCAAATCTTCATGTTTAAAGACCATTTCATTCCCAATAACAGTGATTTATTCTGCTTATAAAACTGATTAAAACAATCATAGTAGTGTTCAGCGCTTAAAAGCTTTCAAATGTGAGTTATCATGTTTGTTTCCACAGCCGGCTGTGTAAAAACGACACTTGCGCTGCTTACCAAAAAACTCGGATGCCATGAAATTGAGACGAATATTTCAATTGCCTACGAAAACTTGGCCATTTTCAGCAGGCGTAAGCTTTTGATCGTATTAGAAGTAAGTATTACATTTAAAAATGGAGGTCACTGTGTCAGAGCCTTGCGATGTCATCAGGGTAAGTTATCCGGTGAAAATGACTCATTTTTTTGTATTTTTTGACAACAGTTTTGCAAATATTGATTACGCTGTGCTTTAATCTGTTTATTTTATAACACAGATTGAAACATTTCGTCACCTTGGATATGAAAGGGTGTATCTGCCACTTTATAAAGTGGCAGATACACCCTTTCATATCCAAGGTGACGATTTATTGTCGAGCCTAGCGATTACACCCTTACAGGGCGGGATCGTCTTTAATCGTCATAAATGATTCTGACGTCTAAAGTCGATCACCGCACTTTAGGAGCATGGTAAGGTGTTTTGTTGTCAAGTTAAAAAAATCCAAAAATCCGAGAAAAACTCTGAAGTGGGTGGGTGGGTGAAGCCCCAACTCGGATTTTAATTTTTTTTGGAAATTTTGTGTTTTTCTGTGTTTTTTGTGTTGTTTTCATGTTTCCAATTATTTCAAAAAAAAAAAAAGGATAGTGAGGTGGATGGGTGGTGTCTGACCAATCCGAGTTTTTCTCGGATTTTTTGATTTTTTTTTAACTTGACAAAACCCCTAAGAGTAAACATATGTATAATGGCCGTAAATCCATGACATATTTAATCAAGTTTACCCCTAAAGCGCTGAAATCTGTTTCTATACAAACTAAAAGTACAAATTTGATGCTATCATAGCTGTCTTAGTTAGCTGTTTCCGGTTCATTTGAATACCTATGTTATGGGTCTACGGCCAGTATAAATATTTTACCTTACAGTGCGGGGATCGACTTTAGACGTCAGAATCTGACGTCTACAGACGTCAGATTCTGACGAGTAAAGTCGATCCCCGCGCTCTAAGGGTCAAGTCCCATTTTTCAATCATTACATCCGCCAGGAAGGTTATGCTATTGGTCGCTTGATTTGTTTATCGTCTGTCTGTCGGATTGCTTAAAAAGTAATGAACGGATTTGCATGAAACTTTTATCAAAGGTGTGTCTCACACCAAGATATATAAAGTTTTTGCTCAGACTAAGGAACACTCGGTTACATTTTGTGGATGATCCGGTCTACGATCCTGTGAGCGTCGCTTCCCACGGCCGGAACCAGAGTTTTGAAAGGGATGGAGGGGGATCCGATTGGTTTCAAAACCGGTAGGTCCCAGGGGTACCCCTGACCCCCCCCCCCCCCCTCTGCACTAGTTTTCATAAAAACAACCAAGCTGTTTATTATCTTGTGTAGTATTTATTCTTTATTTATTTACATGGAAATTATAATTTACATAAAAAATTATATATTATGTATATAGTATGTATAATCACATTGACATCACACATAATATTGAATGTAGAAGCAAGAACTTGGTAGAAGGGATGGAACGAAGTGAATAGCTAAAGGATGAATTGATTTTCTTCTAGAATATAATAATAGTGTAATCTTTAAGCTAAAACAAAAACAATAAATACATAAATCCGCGTGTATGTACATAACATACATTACAAACATGAAGGAGATAAGTCATTGTCGTATGTGTTTGCAGGGCAATGCGAATTATATACACATGTGTATATAAAACGACGTATATAATGAATAACATAAAATATACACGTGAGTATTTAGTATGTAAATATGTTCACGTTGACGATCCGTTTGCAAATCAAACCTAAACATAATATGCACCCATCAAACATGATACATTGACCCAATGTTGGGTTAATTGGGTCGATGTGTCATGTTTGCTAAACAATTGTGGAAACATCTCCCAAAATATTTAAATGTAACGTAACTTTAACGCAATATGTAACAATTAACAGGTAGCTATATCTGACATACAATTCTGAGTTAATGTAATCATGTAAAAGACACGTATTGCACACAATCATCAACACATCTTGAACAATCTCAGTCTGCTCATTCAATAAGTTGAGTATGGCTATTATAGTTTCTCAAAGACAATCACAATAAACTTTAAAACAGTACTTAAGGTAAGTCTCACTAAGAAAATACCATCTTCACTTCATTCATTCATTCATTCATTCATTCATTCATTCATTCATTCATTCATTCATTCATTCATTCATTCATTCATTCATTCATTCATTCATCCATTCCTTTATTTATTCATTCATTCATTCATTCATTCATTATCAAAATAGTTATGATGATCTAAATTATTATATCAACATCTTATTTAAGAAAATCTATGAAAATCATATCTTAAAATTCAGCAATTTTTCATCAATATCATGCTCGTTGTTAGCAGATGTGAGCTGCAGATGGAAATACTATTTCCTCAATGAGACAGATACCTGATTGTCATGAGGTGTGAAGCATTTATAACAAGGGGGACTTGTTGAGCGAATATTATTGGTTGCAAAGCATATTATAATCCTTCATTATTATTGTTATCACGTTACATTCCTATCTGGAACAATTCACAAGTCTCTATAAATAGTCATTGCCAGGTATTGCTCATTATACATTCATGACACTAAGTTTGCTTTTAAAACAATTTTTAACATACTCCATTGAAATAATTATGCATTTGTATATATTTTTATATTTCTACGCTTTCCAGAGTGTCCTTTTTGCTACTACTGTATATATATAATTTGCATGTTATAGGGCCTACATAGGCCTAGTAGTTATTGTATCTCTGGTTCTAGTGCGGGGAACAGATAAAGCCCTTTCTGCATATTTTGGCATTAGCTGAACCACAAAAAGAAATCCCACTGCAGTTAATATTCCAATCAAAATTGGGGCCTAACCATAACGTAGCAGATAGCTGTACGACATGTTGCTTTCCAGGGGTAACATAGTTCAGTCGGCTATATGGTTGGTAGTTTGTGCTACCACTCATCAATAACACTATAAACCGATATCCACCGATCAATTGTCATTATAAGAGATATATCCGCAAACCAGTCTGTAGTATCTCGAAAATCAAATCACGTATCTCACATTTTACAAACTTGGGAAAAAACTCCCATTACTCACAGAAAATGTAAAAATCCCAATTGGATGTTCGTCGTAGTTTATCCAGTCGGTTTTATGAGACGTTGCGCATACGTCTGCAGTTGTTTCTAAACATAGCCTTTTTACTGCTGAACTGTTTTTATTGTTTTTTTCATCATTTGAAGCTGGAATTGCTGATGCAATTTGCTGATGCAATTTCCAGCTCCAAATGATGAAAAATAGACATCTCTAATATTGAATTATTGAACTAACTGAGCATCTCACAAAAAATATTTTATCAAAGTTATTGATATTTCTATTGATCTTAAGCATGCTTGAAACCGTATACATGAGCGTAGCAGGACAAGGGTTAAACCGTATATATACGAGCGTAGCAGGACAAGGGTTGATATGTCGTATCTCCAATTCAAATAAAAGAAGAAGTAACTGTTCACATGATATGTAATCAGCTACTCTTGTTTTTCTCTGCATTCCTGTTGGATATGTTCAGAATGTCGTGATTTGTCAAGTAGGTTTTATGATATGTTGCACATAATGTACTGTAATCTCTTTGTCAAGTAGGTTTTATGGCTTGTTGCACATCATGTATGCCTATTATATCTTTGTCAAGTAGCATTATGCCATATTGCACATCCTGAGTGTCTATTATATCTTTGTCAAGTAGATCTTATGGCATGTTGCACATCATGTATGTCTATAATGTATTTGTCAAGTAGGTTTTATGCCATATTGCACATCATGAGTGCCTATTATATCTTTGTCAAGTAGGTTTTATGGCATCCTTCACATCATGTATGTCTATAATCTATAATCTGTCAAGTAGGTTTTATGACATTTTGGACATCGTGTATATCTATGATCTCTTTGTCAAGTAGGTTTCATGACACGTTTCACATCATGTATGTCTATATTATCTAAGCACGACAGATGAATTATCCGTTCTGCAAGGCAGCAGCAGAGAGTGCTCACTTGAAATACTGCAGTTTGTTTTGACAATATTTTTAATGTTGCAGTTTACTTAGTATGTTTTGCATGTCTATGAGAATTTTCAAAACATATATTTATGCATACAGTTTCTGAAAATCACATCTGCAGAATTCATCACTAAATTGGCGTATTTACTCCAGAAAATACAACTTACTGAGCGTAATGCAGAATACGATCATAACGTTGTAGATTGCACAGTAGGTTTTTTAATGCATATAACACGTTCCACAGCACAGATGTCTACAGTCTCTGATCATAATCAGTATACGATCAGAACCTTGTAAGTTGCACAGTGGGTTTTTTATGCATATAACATGTCCCACGGCATAGGTGTCAACAGTCTCTGAACATAACCAGTATATGATCATAACGTTGTAGCTTGTCCAGTAGGTTGTTTATGCATAAAACACTTTCCACAGCACAGATGTTTACAGTCTCTGAACAGGACCCCAGCAGAATACACCACACAGATAATGACAGCGAGCAGACACAGACCATGTCCACACGTGCTGGCAAGGCTCGTCTCGTAGAGGTGGGCTGTGATCGAGTTAGCTTTAGTCCGACCTAAAACACAACAAAATATATCTCAAATTATGCAAATACGAGTAATTTTCAACCAATTGAAGTTGTGTCTCGCTACCGCGATGCGCAACTTCAAGTGGATAAGAAAATATTTTTATGTAGCACTCGTCTTTATAAATGTGTGCAAAAACCAGGTTGGCATTAGTCCGACCTAAAAGCAACAAATATATGAAAACTATATCTCAAAGTATACAAATACGAGTAATTTTCAACCACTTGAAGTTGTGGATCGCGGTAGCGATCCACAACTTCAAGTGGTTGAAAATTGCCTAATCCCTTAAAGCGCTGAAATAATTTTAAATAAACCAACAAGAGATCAATTTTTTTTTTCAATTTTGAAATCATCGTAAATGTCTTCCGCTTAATTTGAATGGCTATGTTATAGGTCTACAACCATTCAAAATGTGAATTTTTTTCAGTATGCGGATCGACTTTAGTTATAGAATCGGTCACCGGTTAAAAGCTAAAGAACGTGTCATTTTGCATGAAACCCCCAGAAACTGACGTTTTTTTAAGTTGCCTCGTGAATTATGAGCTTGGATGGATATTATTTTCACTTTCGGGGGTTATTTAATTTCTAAAAAAAACAGGTCTGGGAGGCACGAGCCAATGCTCCCCCCCCCCCAAATATTCTCCTGTGGGTATAATCATATGTGGGTAATCTATGGTATAATTTACAAAATAAAAGACGTACCATTTTGCAGCGCTTCTATATCTTTGACCATGGCCAGAGAACTGAAGCCGATGGTGGCGCCTAGAGCGCCCAGTTCCAGCATCTGTAGAATGACAGCCAGCAGCCCCTGGTGGAAAACAGAAACAATGTACACATTAGCTGATTATAAACATCCACTAAGTACTAATTAACTATTAAAGCGCTAAATTGAATAATGTTCACCCAATTGAAGTTGTATCTCGATATCGCGACCCTCAATCGGGTGAAAATTCCCCATATTTGTTTAATTTGATACCAAACATTTGCAAATCTTGTTCCCAATAACTGCGATTTATACTTAAAAACGGATACAAAACGCCTATAGTCGTGCTTAGCGGTATAAAGGTTACCAGCAATATGTGTATAAGCTAGAAGCACTTCTGTAATCAGATAAGAATATGATCCATCAATCTTTTACCGAGCCAGGCATCATGAGTTCGGCTCAATGCTTTTGATAGATAAAACGCTTGTCTTTCGCTGCCGCGACCCACAACTTGGTTTAAAAATACATATGTACAATTTGAATCAAAATATATTCAACGAATTTAATGCACATTTCTCATGTAAATTTTCTAATTTAAAGGAAAAATAAAAAGGCTAGGTGGGGGAGAGGTTATAGTATGAGACAGTGAGCCTCTGCAGCCGACCTCACATGTACCACCGGTCACGGGATCTGTTCATTCGTGTGCCATTTATTTCAACTCCCCGGGGAGCATAAAGCCCTACAGCTATTTCGGTGCTGGGTACTTATGGTACACATTGCCATGTGAGGGTAAAGTACCTTGCCCAATGGCACAAACATGGAAACAATTCCCCAACGTTAAGAGAGGAGAAACATTATATGTATCTGAAACCTGGACGAAGCACCAGATCTTTGAACACTACGCTCTAACAATTGCGAAACACATCCTTCATTTGAGGAAAAAAAATTTCTGAAGCAGCAAGGGTAATAAATAGTTTCGGATGACACCGACTGTTCATCTCATTCTGTTGTAAGTAACGGATATTTTCTTCTATTCAATCATTCATTCATGCATTCATTCATTTATGCATTCATTCATTCATTCATGCATTCATTCATTTATGCATTCATTCATTCATTCATTCATTCATTTATTCATTCATTCATTCATTCATTCATTCATTCATTCATTCATTCATTCATTCATTCACTGACAAAGCTAGAAACAGCTGTTCTTGTGTCATTGAATATACCAGTTGCAACAACATTATCGTTCAGATAAGCAGCAACAAAAGCAGATCCATCAATGGCGGGAGTGTTAGAAGCAGCAGAAATGCCAGCAACACCACCAGCAACAAACAACGTTGCAATAATGGCAGCAGAAGCAGTCGGAAGCAGAAGCACCAAAAGAAAAAAACAAGAAAAACAACAAGCAGAGTAAGAACCAAAAGCAGCAACAGTAGCCATAGAAGCTCTAACAACGACATGAGCGGAAACAGCAACTTCAACTGTAACAGTATAAACATCAGCGGCAGCAATAGCAGCAGTAACAACAACAACAACAACAGAGACAGCAGGAACAGAAACAGCAGTAGCAACAACAACGACGGCAGCAGCAGCAGCAGCAGCAGCAGCAGCAGCAGCAGCAGCAGCAGCAGCAGCAGCAGCAATAACAACATCAGTAGCAACAACAACAACAACAGCAGAAATAGAAACAGCGGCAACAAGAGCGACGGCAGCAGCATGAGCAACAACACAACAACAGTAGCAGCAAGAACAACAACAACAACAGCAGCAGCAGCAAGAACAACAACAGCAGCAGCAGCAGCAGCAGCAGCAGCAGCAGCAACAACAGAAGCAGCAACAGCGGCAGCAACAGCAACAGCAGCAGCAGCAGCAGCAACACCAGCAACAGCAGCAGCAACAGCAGCAGCATCAACAACAACAGAAGCAGCAACAGCGGCAACAACATCAACAGCAGCAGCAACAACAGCAGCAGCAACAACCAAAACAGCGGTATCAGTAGTAGCGTTCCCTGGACGGAGAGCAACAGCAACAGCAGAAGCAGCAACACAAGCAGAAACTGTAGAAGCACCGCCATCATCTTTGTGAGGAGCATCTGTGGAAGGTGTTTGTGACTGAGATGGTTTCGGTGTCAGGAGGGTTGGCGGGCCATCAGAGAAGAACACCACGTACATTAGGCAGGCAGTGTTCAGCCAGTGGTGGATCAATGGTGGCCCACCGTCGGAGACGGTGGCCCAGCATTGAGCCAACACATGGCCAATGCCTCATGCTGCCTGCCCTGTACATTAGACAGGCAGCAAAAGACGAAAACTCCACAGGATATCAAGACCCAGACCATTAATTATGTATGGAAAGAAAATGAGTTTTTGGAGGCTGGGTGAGACTTAGGGGTCGCTTAGGGTTTGAGTAGATACGCGGGTAGTGGCGACCTGCCCATCAGTCATATATCATAACACTGTAGCTCTAACCCTTTCTGTGCAAAAGACACCATTAAGCGTTGGCAAATGACATTCTACAAAGCAAAAGATCGATGGAGACCTACGAAAATGTTTTGGTTTAGACTTCTAACTAAGCACCCATTTTTTCAGCCGTTAATTTTAATTTGGAGAATGAGTTTCATTAAACTAAAGCTGACATTTGATTTTCATCGTCTGCATGTTTTTTCTAGTCGATAAGTTGCTCGAGCTGCTCTGCAAAAGCTGGCCCACTTGTCCGAATACCTTGTCATTCTCCATGACATCATTTTTGTACGTTATTACATATGAGATGAACCCAATATACATTGCTCCTTGAAAAAAAAACTTATAACGCTATAACGCCTGTGTTAAAAAACACACATGACTTCTGTATCAAAACTTGTTCGAAGCATTATACACAGGCAACTCTCAATAACACGGATAAATGCTGTCCCACATATCACACCGCCCAACAAAAAAGTCACAAGCATTTGCTTCAGCCAACACTTTATTTTTTGTTAACTTGTCAAATACACTGTGGTCCAAAATAAGATTATTAAACATGTCTTCCCACATTTGCTTATGCAAACGGTGTTCATTTTATTGCGGGACGATATAGAACGAAATAGAACGACATAAAACTGCTTTGGTTTCGACGACATTTCTTAGAAAAAAAATGTATCCAGGTAAGCTGGCTTTCATGGACTCCCATTTTAACGTTTGATATGGTTATAGAACTAAATAATGACCTAGATAATTATAAAGCCATGGTAACATGCCCCCGTCCATACAGTATGTCTGGATTGTTTCGAAGCGCAATTTTCAGCTCTAAATGACGGGCAATATTTATATTTATGAAAAGTAGAACTGTCATCAACTCTGTTTAGCTGTAAGCATTTTATCAATTTCAGCGACATTTTATCTAGTGTAAATTTTGTTGAAAACGTGTATTGTCTCCTAACATCCAGAAGGTCGCATGTGCCACTCTGGATGTTAACAATTGTAAACAGCCCTAGAATATGTTTATACAACCATGGAGACCAAAGTTTTTTTTTAATTTGAAATCATCATAAATGGCTTAGTTAGCTCTTTCTGATTCATTTGAATTCCGATGTTATGCGCCTAAGGCCTTTATAAATATTTTCACTCTTACAGTGCGGGAACCGACTTTAGACGTCAGAATATGACGTCTATAGACGTCAGATTTTGACGTCTAAAGTCGATCCACGCGCTGTAAGTGTTAATACAAATTTTGGATCTGCCCGCTCCTGTAGCAGGACAAGGGTATCTGTGTAACTGGACTGACAGCGATCAGTGTGCCTGCCTTACACCCATGGCTCAGCCTTACTCGTGCCTCTGTCAGACAAAACCACAAATAGAATTTGTCTCGCACCTTTTCTGACAGGTGTGAACAAGATGGGGTCGCTGTGCATGCGCTGCTCATCTCACTGGGGACACTGCCGCCGGAAATGCTGTCATATCTCATCCGTGACACGTGCTCCCATGTTCGACGTCGGCTGAGCAGGCAGATAGATAGAGCTGCACAGAGAGCTAGCCAATTACCAGAATCTGCGCGTTGGACCCGGAGTGAGTGAGCGAGCGAGCGAGTGAGCTAGTGAGTGAGTGAGTGAGTGGATGATATCGATCTAGTATGGGGTCACAGAAGGAAGTATTCGAAAAATGACCCACGCCACGCCGTTTAGTTTAACACTGAGCGTGTTAACGACCGCCAGGGGTGCTGATAGAAGGTCACGAGTGTGATTGGTGCACGTGACCCCGCTAAGGATTGTGGGATGGCAGGGCAAGTGGAGCGCACAGAGAGGTGTCAAAAATACACGCGCTGCTTTACTGGTTGTCTCTGGTGATGTGACAGGTCATGTGACATGTCACGTGGTGGTGACGTCATTAATCCTAACAGGTTAGTCCCGTCCTCTTTCCTTATTAACTGTTTCTCTGTCGAGAGAAAACACCCAAAAGAGCAACATAACCCTCGTCCTGCTACATCCGTATAGATACGGTTTCAAGCAGATTTTAAACCAAATGATATGTCACTGAAATGGATAATATAGTTTGTGGTAGATGTTCATAGAAGATGTATATATAGGGCGGGGGCCCTAGGGTAGTGGTTAGCACCGCTGCCTTTCACGCCAGAGTCCGGGGTTCGGTTCCCGGTCTCGGCGGTTTGAAAGAAACAAAATTGTTTCTTCCCCATCCACGTGTGAAAGTTAGTATTGTGGGGAGCCTCCGTGACCGAGAGGTAGCTTGCTCGGCCTCAGACCGCCAGGGCTCGAATTTCGAATCCTGTGTCTGGAGGACAGTGTCATCTCAATCATCTCACCATCCTCAGGAGGTTCTCCTGGCCCAGTTTAGCCTATATGTGCACAAAGGTGGCCTAAAGCCCGATTCATTTCATTTTTAGAAGATGTATATTTTCTAAAAATAGAAATATTTTTCGTCATTTGAAGCAGGAAATTGCGTTAGCAATTCCAGCTTCAAATGACGAAAATTCAGTAGCACAAGGGTCATCTCATGATGTGACGCCAGTCTATTTTTAAAACTGTAGATTCGGATCTACGGGTCTACATTTACTGTAGTATTCCTATCCAGAAAATATGTGTTTTCAAACAAATCATGAAGCCGCCATCTCAAAAAAATTAACACTTGAACAGCTACACAGACGGTGGCTCAACAATAAACTAGCCTTGGTCAAAGCTATAGACCACTCCATGTACGTTTCTGGTTGTCTGGGTACAGATGTGTCCCGCTGTTCGTACACTACACAGTGGACTACTCCTTTAACGTCACGTTTTGGGATTGTGCCTAGTGTATATATTTTAAGTCGCAGAAAAAACTCAATTACGATAGATTCATAGATCCAAGGATAGTATCTATGATAGATCTGAATATGCTGCGCGCATCGTACATTCAGATCTACGAATCTATCAAATTACGTTGTTTCTCCATGGCTTCTAATGCTACACTTGATGAATGAAGTAATATGAAATGATTGGGGTTTTAGGCCACTTTTGTGCACATCAAAGCTAAAATGGGCCACGAAAACCTCCTGAGGATTGTTAGGTGAATGTGAGGACACTGTCCTTCAGACACATGATTCGAAATTGTAGCCCTGGCAGTCTGAGGCCGAGCTCGCTACCTCTCGGTCGCAGAGGCTTACCACAATATTGAAACTTTACACCTGAGCGGGGAAGAAACATGTTGTTTCTTTGACACTTGAATGCCACAGCGCAGGACGAACCCGCGATTTCCGACTTTCCATGCAGCTACACTTGATCTGACTTACCAGTAGAAACACATCCCTTCTCTTCCCATAACACAGACTGCCAAACCCAGCAACCATCACCTGAGAATCAAGTAAAATTGTGTGTTAAACCCTCATCCAGATGATCACGGCTATTGTCGTCTTTAATCTATTTTATTAGTCGACCAAATCATTGTTGTTATGAATGAGATGTTTGTCTAACATCAAGACTTGCAAATATTTGTGCTCAAATTAAACAGATATGGGTATTTTTTTCCCAGTTGAAGTTGTGGGTCGCGGTAGCGAGACACAATCCTAACTGGGTGGGAATTTAAATGATTTAATTTAGCAGTTGAAGGATGAATGAAAATAATGAATGTATTTTTTACGTAGTAAAAGTTAAAGAATAACATGTGAGCAATTATGATAATAATTACATCTTTCTATAATTTAATATGATACATGCTGTGTAAAGAGCGTATATCCAAAATAACCTGTAAAATTTCAAACGATAATATAGCCTTATTCTGTCCTACTCTTTTCTGAAGACAGCGATAAGTATGACATACAACAGAGCTTATTGACGTATACATCGATGAGTAAAAGTAGCAATCTTGTGTAGGTAAACAAAACGTTTTTAAGAATCTTTTTGGTTTGCAATTGTATTATTACCATAATTCTTTCTTGGATATTAAAAGTTATGCCATTTTGTAAATCTATAGATTGTTCGCGAAAAAAAACATAAGACAGTATGCTATGACATTGAGCAGATTTGGGCAACATTTTGCAGTCAATAATCATATCAGTGCAGATACAGACTATGCAATTAAATTTTTGTCATTCTTTCCTTGAGATCAAAGGGTCGTAATGGCCACTTTGTAAAGTGGTAGTTACGACTCTTCAAACCCCAGGGTGGGATATTGTGTACTTACCATCGCTAAAGACCACGCTGGGGACCAGAATATGTCCTGATCTGACCTCTGTAAGGTCAGAGATAATAACCCGAGTATCAGGGTGGCCTGACCTACTGTCATCTGCTCAAGGGGGTTAAACCATCTGGGTGAACCCCTGTGATCACACTGTAAAAAAGGATAAATATAAACCATCTGGGTGTGCCCCTGTGATCACACTGTAAAAAAGTAAATATAACAATATGTTTTGAGTCAAATTAGTGTATTTTTTCGATAATATAGTGTGTGCCCTTCTTCAGCCCACAAACATTAAATTATTCATTCAGTGATTCCTTGATTCCTAATTGATTCCTTAATTCATTCATTCATTCATTCATTCATTCATTCATTCATTCATTCATTCATTCATTCATTCATTCATTCATTCATTCATTCATTCATTCATTCATTCATTCATTCATTCATTCATTCATTCATTCATTCATTTATTTATTTATTTATTTATTTATTTATTTATTTATTTATTTATTTATTTATTTATTTATTTATTTATTTATTTATTTATTTATTTATTTATTTATTTATTTATTTATTTATTTATTTATTTATTTATTTATTTATTTATTTATTTATTTATTTATTTATTTATTTATTTATTTATTTATTTATTTATTTATTTATTTGTTAATTCATTCATTAATGTATGAATTCACTTATTTATTTATTTTTTAATTAATCGATTCTTTTTCAAGTGCATAAAAGAGGCCTCAAATCATATTCATTCATTCAATTATTCATACAATTATTTATTCATTCATGCACTTGTCTCGTTCATTCATTCATACATCCACTGTCTTTATGGATTAGATATACTTCACTGTGAGCTTATATACCTTGACAAAATTAACATTGGACAGTAAAATGTCATCAACAACGGGATTTCTAATAGTAAATTGTTTTGTAAAAATTCTTTGTGGAAAAGTGTACCACAATATTGGAAAGTCCAATACGCATTTTGATTTTTTGAGTAAGACCGATTTGGAAAGACAGTTCCAGCATGTTACGTTTCATGTCCTACATAGTCATGCTGATGAAGTACTCCTTCTGACCAATTTATTGAAAAAAATCCCCCCCCGGGGGGGGGGGTGGAGTACCCTTAGGGAACCAATGAGCCTGTGAACATTTTATAAATGAATTCACAAGTAATTACATGGGAAATTGATAGCCTTTCTTAACCCAGAATATTGTAGAATATAAGAATATAAGTTGTAAAATATAAATCTCCACCCAATTGAAGTTGTGTTTCGCTATCGCAACCAACTTTAAGTGGGTAAGGACGAGCTATGTGGAACTCACAACAAAACACATGCAAGTTCAGCAAAAGTATTGTTCATTTCACCTTCAACTTTTCTGCTTTGAATGAAAAATGAAAATAATGAAAACGGCTTGGGACATTATTAACAGTTCAAGTTATGTTGCGATACAAACAAATCAAATGCTGGATCAATGTTGGCCCATTGTCTACGATGCTGGCCCAACATTGATCCAACATTGAGTGAATGTTTCGTGTTTGCTGGGTACAGACTGACATGTGATGTGAAATGTTGGACCAATGTTGGGCCACAGTCTACAACGTTGGCCCAACATTGATCAAACATTGGGGTGATGTTTGTGGGGTATAGACTGACCTGTGATGTGAAGCCATACACGGCGTCCCAGTGGTTGCTAATGGCGACCACAGTGGCAGTAAGGGAGAAATTGTTGACTAGAAGTACAAGTAGAGATATGCAGTCTATGACAAGGCTGAGGTAAACCTGGGTTGTCACTGGAATGTCTATAGATACTAACCTACAACATGACATACGACATGAAACATAAAATGACATACAAAATGAGACACAACATGGCACAACATGACACACAACATGGCACACAACATGAAACACGAAATGACACACAAAATGTCACACAACATGGCACAACATGACACACAACATGGCACACAACATGAAACACGAAATGACACACAAAATGTCACACAACATGGCACAACATGACATACAACATGACACACATGTACCAAAACAAAGAGCAAGATACACAGCATTGTGAACACTCTGAAACATTTTTACATCAATTAAGTGCGACGTTTTGACAGAAATATAATTCACGGGATGTAAACCTTATGTGCTACATAGTAAAATGTTCCCCCACTTCAAGCTGTGTCACGCTAGCAGACAGACAGACAGACAGACAGACATTTTATTGACAGAAAGACAGTCAATCCAGACTTATTTGTCATACATGTATATACAACATTGGTAATTTGTTAAAATCATATGACAATATACATAGTATGACATATATAACTAAAATCACGTTAACTGGCATTGCCATAAGAAACACTGGGTATATACTTAAAATAAAATTGAAATGCATTGCCAGGGTAACATAAGGTCTATCATTTTGTTTCCCGCACCAAAACCAGCTAGCACTACCCTACACTAATTCATGGGCGCACGCCTGCTTAGGGGGATCACTGATATAATTGCTTGAGTTTGCAATTAATAGCCACCAGACGGAGATGATAGGAATAGACCAACCACAGACGAGGAGATGGCTAAAACTTTCAGATGCTGAGACAGCTAACTGGCGGCTGTACTCGAAGTGCCAAACCGCAGACAGTTGTGCTTATTGGCGAGAAGCAGGAGCGAAGAGCAACCGCAACGTCATTTCGTTGGAAATTACTTATATTTCTTTAATTTCAGAACACTAATTTAGATCTTAATGTTTATATGCACACATTTGATTCCCAACACTAGTGATTTAATCGATGAATAGAGGAGAATAAAGGCGACAAGCATATAAATGATTGAGTAACAGAACAACACAATAGATCAATGACTGCTAAACAATTCACCAGGTGGGGCGCGATCTCAGTAACTGATTCATAATAATATGACTTTAGTAGAATGCATCACGAGCGACTCACTAGGTGGGCTACATTCTTAGTAACTGAAACACACGCGTCATCAACAAAATCATCAATGAAAAACACAACGGAAATAACTGAGAGTGCGTTATCACATCACAAACTCCATCCAACTATCTTAATTAACGGTTGCTTATTTATAAATCTCACTCAAATTGTTTTGTTATTTGCAAAGAAGACGCACGTTTTTTATTGTTATTGGTGAACATGGCGAAAAAGGCACTGCTATTTTATTGTTAATTTTGAAGTTAACTCGTCTTATTATTATTTGTGAAGGTGACTTACGTTTTCTTATTATTTGTAAATGTGACCTCGTCGTTCACGACGCTTGTGTTATGCTGTAGCGCTAACCCTGTTACCATGGGTACCATGACGTGTAGCACAAAGCCCGTGGATACCATGGTAGCACATGACGTCAACACACCACTGAATATGTAAAACCCACTCTGAAAACAACACAGAATATTAAAGAATATAAATACTAACGTGGAAACATTTTGAGCTGTATCACCTAATCAGTTAGCATGTCAGCATTTTAAACGAGTCTAGATAATTATGCCCCTACGATCTAACGTTTCTGCGATATTAAAACTGGACTATACTCTAACGTGCTAACGTTCCTGCGATATTAAAGCTCGGTTAGATATGCTAAATAACTGATTGCCTGACTAACTAACTAAGTAACTAACTAACTAACTAACAACTAACTAACTAACTAACTAACTAACTAACTAACTAACTAACTAACTAACTAACTAACTAACTAACTAACTAACTAACTAACTAACTAACTGACTGACTGACTGACTGACTGACTGACTGACTGACTGACTGACTGACTGACTGACTGACTGACTGACTGACTGACTGACTGACTGACTGACTGACTGACTGACTGACTGACTGACTGACTGACTGACTGACTGACTGACTGACTGACTGACTGACTGACTGACTGACTGACTGACTGACTGACTGACTGACTGACTGACTGACTGACTGACTGACTGACTGACTGACTGACTGACTGACTGACTGACTGACTGACTGACTGACTGACTGACTGACTGACTGACTGACTGACTGACTGACTGACTGACTGACTGACTGACTGACTGACTGACTGACTGACTGACTGACTGACTGACTGACTGACTGACTGACTGACTGACTGACTGACTGACTGACTGACTGACTGACTGACTGACTGACTGACTGACTGACTGACTGACTGACTGACTGACTGACTGACTGACTGACTGACTGACTGACTGACTGACTGACTGACTGACTGACTGACTGACTGACTGACTGACTGACTGACTGACTGACTGACTGACTGACTGACTGACTGACTGACTGACTGACTGACTGACTGACTGACTGACTGACTGACTGACTGACTGACTGACTGACTGACTGACTGACTGACTGACTGACTGACTGACTGACTGACTGACTGACTGACTGACTGACTGACTGACTGACTGACTGACTGACTGACTGACTGACTGACTGACTGACTGACTGACTGACTGACTGACTGACTGACTGACTGACTGACTGACTGACTGACTGACTCTGACTGACTCTGACTCTGACTGACTGACTGACTGACTGACTGACTGACTGACTGACTGACTGACTGACTGACTCTGACTGACTGACTGACTGACTGACTGACTGACTGACTGACTGACTGACTGACTGACTGACTGACTGACTGACTGACTGACTGACTGACTGACTGACTGATTAGCAGACTGTCTGGCTGGCAGTCTAGCTGGCTGGCTGGCTGGCTGGCTGGCTGGCTGGCTGGTTGGTTAAACTAGCGAACTGACTAGTTGATTAATTTATTTATAACTTCAATCGTTCATTATAAAAAATATATATTGAGAAATTTTTGCCGGGCATAATCCAAGGAATTAAAGGGTGTGATATATAGCCTATGTTAATAATGTTGTTATTATCAGACTGACCTTTGTGGTTCTCAGGTAATCGCCGTTATGTGTGAGACCAGCTACACCCAGCAACAACGACTGGCAACAAAAACATCAGAAAGCGTTATGTGTGAGACCAGCTACACCCAGCAACAACGACTGGCAACAAAAACATCAGAAAAGTGACTAATTTTTTAACTGACTAATTATTTAATTGAAATGTTCAGTAAACATATTTGCTATATTTAGTGCATCGTTTTGACGATTTTCACAAAGTGAGTGAAAATTAGTTGAATTGGTCCAAATATAGGAAACGTGTTTTTAAATCATACTGACATGTACGTTTCACATTTAAATTATGTCTTAAAGTGAACAAAAAAGGATTATAGCCATCATTAAAAAACGTTGGCCGTCGGGGCCCAAGTCTAGTATTCTACCCCCTAATTTAAATAACAACTGAATGTCGGCGGTGATCGACCGATCATGTCATGTGACACGCTGAACCACTCTTCGATTAGTCGAGGGTAGAATACTAGGCTTTGTCGGAAGTTAATAATTGCATCGTTGTTCATGTTTTTAAATTTAAATTATGATGTAGAATCAAAGGTGGATTCAGTCCGTTGCGAAATGAGGGGGGTCCGATTAAAAAAGTATAAGTTTAGATGTCATTCAACGATTTTTATTTGTTTTCTCAAATAATATAGGGCTAATTATGGAGGCTTACCTCTTACGCTCGCGGAACCGTATAAATGCGTTTTCAAGCAAATTTCAGACCAAAATTAAACTCAAATTTCTAAAATGTGTTGGGGTGGATTCTTAGTTAATCTAATAATTACATTTTGAAGACATATATATACATACAATTGTTTTTAAATTTTAATACAATTATACTACGATTTATTTTTAAATTTAAATACAACTTTTTTTCGTCATTTGGAGCTGAAAATTGCGTTAGCAATTCCAGCTCCAAATGAATGAAAAATAGTACGAAACCGTCCGGCAGCATAAAGGTTAACATAAGGGTTGACATTCACAATTTACAAGGGCAATGCCTCAACTTGAGGCACTGCCCTTGTAAATTGTGAGTATCAAATACCGAGATTTGGTATATTTTGATCGATGTTTATTTTTGGAAAAGGAGGGTCCGGCCCACCCCCTCTGAATCCACCACTGAAAATACCACACTAGGGTTTTGTTTTATCATGCTGATCATAACTATAGCTGCAGTCAACTTCCACCAGCGATGGGTGTTTTTCGCCGATTTCTCACTCAATTCTTGATCAATTTACATGACATTTTGCAAGCACTCTTTGCAACTATTTCGGCGCCTACCCAGAAAAATTCGCGAAATTTGTATCAGTATTTTAAAAGTTAGACTATTTGACATGTAGTAGAATTTCGAGATTAAAGCTGAATGAAATTTATGGGTTTATAGAGGAGCGTCATAATTAAAAATTACTACATGTCAAATAGTCTAACTTTTAAACTAGATAATATTTTATCTTGAAATTTTCAGGGCAATTGCCGTAAGACTAATACATAGTGCTTGCCAAATTTCATGACAAACGGATGGAAATTGCGAGAGTAATTAGCGAAAAGCATGCAACGCAAAAGTGACAAATTTATAGTGATTTTTATTATATAGTCGTTTTTAATTAGTTTTATGTGTGATATTGGAAAAAAATGTGTGTTTAAACATCAGAATTTGCAAAGGACAGATCTCAAATTGAAGAATATTTTTCAAATAGCTTTCACCCACTTAAAGTTTTGGGAATCGCGGTAGCGAGACACAACTTCAAGTGGGTGAAAATTTAAATAAATTTGTATGTTATTATGACTGTTATGACGACTCACGAGAGATCCCGTCCAGATACCGCATCCATACTCCATCCAATGACTGAACACCAATCTGATCGCCCCTAGCACCAACAGACATACGCCTGTAACCAGAAATATCACCCCTGGCAACCGCTCCTCACTGATACGCCTGGAAAATACAAACATACGAGATGGAGTAATTGTCAAGTTATACCATAATAGTACAGTAGTGTAAGTTGATATTGAAGCGGACATCCCATAATAGTTCAGTGGAAGTTAATAAGGATGCGGACAGACCATAATAGTCAATAGAAGTTGATATTGAGTTCTCACCATACAAATTCATTTGCGCATATCATTATAAAGTTTACGAATAAGAAAGTTAGTCCCTCTTAAAAATTGTGGTTCGTTGGTAAATATTTCAGATATATCATTTTGTTACCTACCAATTAGAATCGATTATGTGATCATTTGTTGCAGCAAAAGCATCGAAATAAGCAAAAATAAGGCTAACAGAAAGTCCTTGGGCTAGCAGTAGCAAGGCTCATCTCAGAACCGCGCTCAATTTTTTGCTAGGTAGCTCAGGTGATAATGTGTTAAAAAAATGATTTGAAGCTAGAAAAAATGTATAAATATTTCAATTAGGCCCTATTAATTACCGTATTAAAAAAATGGTTTCCGATCGATTTTTTTTTGTCACACAACAAAATCATTGAGTCATATAACCAACAAGTTCAACAATACCTCATTTTAACTAATTTTAGTGTACTGAGGGCGCTTTAGATTGTTGGTCAGATTAATGTTAGACCATCATATGCAACGCCGAGTTAATATTAAACCACCATAAAAGCAAGTTTGGCTAGATCAAATTATGTAAATCAGGCACTTGGGGTCTCAGTGCTCAAAGTGCTTGATCTAGATCGATCGCTTCGCAGTAACTATCAGAGCAGGAACCACACAGCAATCAATAAAAAAATCGGAGAGCTTCCTCTTTGGAACTTAAAAGAATGTTAATGACTACAAATTTATCGGGCAATAGTATTATATCCCTGGGAAATTCATAGTCGACCGGCGGTGTCAGTTTTTATTTCGTCTCTTTGAAGTTAGAAGATGGTAAACTGCCACTTTGTAAAGTGACATTTTAACACCTTCTAACTCCAAGGAGACGATTGGAATAAGTGGAATTTGAAGGAGATTTAAACATTAAATATCTTAGAACGACGAATGCTTTGTTTCAAATTGTACATAATAACCATGTGAATTTTAACCACTTGAAGTTGTGTGTCGCAACTAGAAGTAGGTAAAAAATAAGTTGAATAAACTGGAGCATTAATGGCTAAGATATCGTGTCGATACATCGACCATTATTTTATATCGTATTTGTTATTTGTACTGTACTATGTTGAGTAGATGATAACCCTGACAGCGCTAAGTAAAATAATTTAATTTTTCACCCACTTCAAAATGTGTCTCGCTGCCTCGACCCACAACAGTGGGTGAAATGAATCATATTTGTTTGATTATTGGCAAATGTTGATGTTTAAACAGTCATCATTTCATTCCCAATAATAAAGATTTAAACGGCTAGTTAAACAGAATAAAAACGACTATGGTCGCGCTTAGGGGCTTAATGTTTTCATTTCCCGCGCTGAAAGCATTACGATATTTATCGACGTCAGATTCTACCGTATAGAGACGATCCCAGCACTGAAAGAATTAAAATATTTCTACTGGTCGCAGACCCATAACATAGGTATTCAAATGAAGCGGAAAGAGGAAACTAAGACATTTATGATGATTTCAAATTGAAAAAACGCCATTGGTCTCCATGGTTTATACAAAAATATGTCCGCGATGTAGGGGTTAATCATGTTTACTTCAACTCGTACAGCGCGGGGATAGACTTTAGACGTCAGAATTTGACGTCTGTAGACGTCAAATTCTGACGTCTAAAGTCTATCCCCGCGCTGTGAGAGTAATACTATTTAAAATATCCGTAGACCCAAAACATAGGTATTCAAATGAACGGAAAAAACTAACTAAGACATTTATGATGACTTCAAGTTAAAAAAAACTTTCATCTCCATGGTTTAAACAACAAATACTTCAGCATTGTAAGGGTTACTATACATACCTGCTTAAAGGCACTTCAAAATCAAACAGCACAGGAGATTGTCCAGCTTTCCTGATGTTACCATTTCTGTCTGTGGCTCGAAAGTATGGGTCCTCTCCCTTACCCTTGCCCTACAGTGTAGCGAAAAAGAGATAATGTAGATCTGGTAATTTTAGCGTGTTTAGATTTTTGCTAATTTATGATTTTGAGACGTATTACCAGGTCTAGAATTCGCGAATTATCGATTTCGATGATAAGTAGCCTTGATAATAATAATTTTCGCGAGATTCTTAAATAAAAAAATATTGGCAAATTTGTCATCCTCGCAAAATTAGTGACAATTAAAACCTCGTGAATATTCCCAAATCTACAGTAGTGTATCACAGTGTTTCACCCTAACCGTGCGGGGAGGGACTTAAAACGTCAGAGTCTGACGTCTGTAGTCGACCCGCGCACAAAAATAATTAAAAAATTATAATGGTGGTAGACCCATCACATAGGTATTCAAATGAAGCGGAAAGAGCTAACTAAGACATTTATGATGATTTCAAATTGAAAAAACACGTTTGATTTTTTGGTTTATTTCCAGCGCTTTGATGGTTAATTATCCACCCAGCAGATAGAAAGCATAAACCTAATGTTGTTATAATGCCGGGTCAACGTCACAGACGGCGGGTCAACGTTAAAACAACATGGTGTCGATGGCTCGTGTATGTTGGGCAATAAGGTATAAAAAGTGTTATTTGAGTGCGATATGAGAAAATACAATGGATAAGATGTGAGCCTTTAGGCAAACACCTTATTCATTGAACATGTCTTGTATTTTCCCATATCGCACAAATGAGAGTTTGTATTTTCTCACACAATCAAGTAACACATGACATAACTGCTATACATATCATCTCAAGCTATTCAAGTAGAGTGCGATATGATGGAGTGGTGCAGTGTGAGAAATTCATCAAATTTAAAGTGAGTAGTGAATTGATGGCGCTATTGAGAGTGACAGTGACAAAAGAACGCTTTATTTAATGTATTTAAAAGATGTGTCTTAACACTTAAAGCGTTGAAATATTTTGATACAAACCATAGAAAACAAAATGTTGTTTTTTCAATTTGAAATAATCATAAATGTCTTAGATAGCTCTTTCCGCTTGTAGTATATGTAATACGCTCGACATTTAGACCTGATAGTTTAAAAAAATGATAAAGCTGTCAAAATTTGGGGACGTGTACTTCAATATATCCTCTTTAATATTAAGATGGGAGCCCTCTGAAAAAAAAATGTGAAAAAAATGTTTAGCTCTGTTCATATTGATCGGTTCTATGAAGTGTAATCGTGAACAGCTGTACACCGCGAAGATGTGGGCGTGGATTGTAAAATTGGTTTGAACAGGAATGTTTGTTATCATGGCGATGCGTGAGAGCGATATACACACTAATTTTGAAAACATCCCCACAAAATGTTAACGACGTAGCTGAAAACTGGAAAACAATGACTGAAAAATGACTAAATATAGGTGAAATGTTACTGATTCTAACAAAGCTATTTTTGCCTTGATAAACTGTGGCCAAGCCTCAGCCGTGAGCGCCCATATGAATTATTACACTTATTTGAACCGTATCAGTCAGTGGCTCAAGCCGTTAGTTTCAGACAGTTCGGGCTATACGAAATAAAGTTGGTAAGCTGTATTATATTGAGCGAATAGATCATTTATACGATAAAAGTGTCAACGCTCGCATACATGTGACTCAATTACCTTTTATCATTTTATTCTAATTTAAAAAAAAAATTAAATCGTGTGTGAAAATGGTGAATGAAGTAAATTATATTTATCTATCATGTCACATAGTTCAAATTTAAATAGTTATTACATAAAATCATATCTAGCTTAAATAGAAGCAGGCATACATTTTTTTATAATACTCACAAAAAACACGTTTCTTATCGCTTATTTTGTAAAGAGTTTGATATTATCATTGCACTGATTAGACACATTTGTAATATGTTTATGCTTAAGAAGGTAAATCGTTCAGACTTAGGCCCTATTGATCACAGTTTTGACATATTTCGTCCCGTTGTGAGCCTCACTAATACAGATAAACATACATAATACAAAAATGTATCAAACAATACCATGTATATGACAAATAAAAAGGGATAGAGAAGTCCGCTGTTTTTGGTGATCATGTGGTCAGCTGCTTCACCACAGCCGAGGCATCCATATATATGCCCATATTAAGAGGGAAATTGTACCACAATCTTGTTTTTGTACTGTTGTAATTGGTGAATAAAAATATGTTTATACTAACTAATCTGGATAATATAGAGGATTGAATAAATTACTGGATTAAAAAAATAAAATAATACTTAAAATTTTAAAGTGTCTGTATATGTAGGCTGCGAATTATGTCGTCTAAGCATAGCTAAATGTATCTTGTATAAAATGAAAGTTTTATCCTGTGTAGTTTATGTAATATGAATTGGTCTGATTTTTGTAACAATAGGCTTTTGATGTGTTAATCAAAGTTGAGAACATGTTGAAAGCCTATAGTTAATAATGTGTAACTCTTTTGCATGATTCAGTTCGAAAACAACCTAAATAAAGTAAAGCTTGTACAAGGCAGAACATTTTTTTAAATATTTTTGAATGTGTCACACTGTGAACTATTTTTCAGCTTACAGCTTACTAATCCCACTTTGACCATATTTTGATCATAATTGGACAAGAACAGAAGATGGTTTATTGTATGATATAAATTGGTATTTGATATTGTTTGATTATTGTGTCCGTATATAGCAATATTACTACATACGGTTTTCTCTGTGCCAGATTGAAAAGCGAAGGCAGTTCCAGGACGGTCAAGGATGCGAAGGCTGATTTTAACTGAATAAAGGGAAATGTCAACATGGCTCTAATTTGGTCCAAATATTTCATTTTTAGACATATAAAACACATATGTATTCCTTCTAATCTGTTAATGTAAACATAATAAATGCAGGCCTCAAATAACCGAATAATATGGTTGAGGCGTTTCATTAACAACGTCAATTTTGTCATTGCAGCACAATTCTATGATTTGTATTATATATTTTTTTGCTGATATTATAGTTTTGGCGCCTATTGTGTAAATAAAAATGAAGAAACCAAGTTTATTTTAAACAATATTTTATTTTCTCATGCAAGGTAGTTCCACTTCTAGAATTTGCAAGGGAAGGGACATGGCTGTAATTTTAACTGACAAAAGGGGGGCGGTGGACATTTTTTTAAATTTAAGTTGAGATTACTTTATTTTTTATTCCGGAACGCAATAAGTTTGCTTCCTCTTAATAAGTCCGATAATTCAAAATACATTTTTTTCGTTACAATTTACAATTAAATTCGATTGTGGTATTTTTTATAATTTGAAAAAACAAAAACATTAAACATAAAATTTCAAAATCTCCGTGGGCTCCCATCTTAAATTAATATAACATCATCATACCTATACTGTGTCAAAATTTCAGAGCTTTATCACCATTTTAAACTATTTTTAGCTTATTACACCCACTATTGCGTTGAATACCTATGTTATGGGTCTACGGCCATTATAAATATGGTGTGTAATTAAAATTATTTTTCCATTACCTACTGATATTTTGCATCTAAATATGAAAAAAAATTGCATGCCAAAAATTATGTCATGGGCTACTCAGTCCTATTTTATGGTGTATGACTAAGCAATTTTCTGAACATATTTTATTAAAGCACACCACTACATTATTTTTTTGTCCGACAAAGACATTCCAAGTCGTGAATGGGGAGTGATTATTGATCAATTATAGACCAATTATCATGGTAGGCCTGTGGTATTACAATCAGTCAGGTGTGCCCGAGCTGTTGATTATGACGGATCCTCAATATGGGTCGGATGTGTTTTAAAAGTGATCTATCACCCCTTATAAGGTATGAATAATTATGTCCTTATATGGGGTGATTGGCTATCATGTGACCCTCTCAGAGGGTCACATGATAACCAATCACCCCATATATGGGGTGATTGGCTATCATGTGACTCTTTCGGAGGGTCACATGATAGCCAATCACCCTATATAAGGAAACACTTGTGCCCCATCTTGTGGCAACTTTGATTTATCTGTCACAAAATTATTCATACTATATAAGGGATGATATATCACCTTTAAGTCCGTTAAAACCCTCGGAGTTCTCCATTCCTAGCTGGAAAAAGGTCTCGACCTTTTTCACAGTAAGGAATGGAGAACTCTTTGGGCTTTATTCTATAACAATAACTCGGGGGTTCTTTCTAGTGTACAGGGGCGGGGGCCCTAGGGTAGTGGTTAGCACCGCTGCCTTTCACGCCAGAGTTCTGGGTTCGGTTCCCGGTCAATACAATATTTTCTTTTGAAAGAAACAAAAATGTTTCCTCCCCATCCACGTGTGAAAGTCAGTATTGTGGGGAGCCTCCGTGACCGAGACGTAGCGTGCTCGGCCTCAAACCGCCAGGGTTCGAATTTCGAATCCTGTGTCTGGAGGACAGTGTCATCTCAATCATCTCACCATCCTCTGGAGGTTCTCCTGGCCCAGTTTAGCCTATATGTGCACAAAGGTGGCCTAAAGCCCGATTCAATTCATTTTTTCTAGTGTACAGATATATAGATCGGTGCATATCCCCGATACTTGTCAAGCTAGGTCCACTGTATAAGGTAGATACCTCGACCTTTTTCACAGCTAAGGAACTCCTCGCTCGGGCTTTATCCCTCTATAAATACATAACTATTTACATCCACACTGTTAATGACTAACCTTTTGCGAACTTTTCCTGTAGGACGCTGCCCTCTGCATCGTCTCTACATAGCTATTGGGTGCCTTAGGGAGGCTTCCACGTTTACGTCGAACGTCCGTATCACTGAAAAATACAAAATAAAACAATAATAATTAATATGACTACGCAGCGGCCAGCCGTTGTGGTGGAGAAATATCACACTTATTAAGCCAATTTTGTTTTACTCTTTAATGCTATTTCTCTGAAATACTCTGAATGATATGCATATGGCACTGATTTTTGGTTGATAAATGCTCAGATCGGTACGCGTCGCCAGATACAGGTCGAGCCGAAGGCCACAAGTACCGATCTGAGGCTTTATCCACCAAAAATCAGTGCCATATGCATTTTATCGTACGACCACCCACATGTTTAACTGATAATTAAAATATTTAGACTACAATGCGTCAGTATAACGTAAATAATTCGCAACCGGAGCACAAGTTTTGGTCGATACAGGAAGTTATCAGCACAAGTCTCGTGGTCGATAACACCTGTGGGAGTACGATAAACACTATATTTATTCAGTTAATTATGTCATTGCAAGCCATGTCCTGCTAATCACGACTATAGTCATTTTTATTTTGTTTTATTAGCAGTTTGACAAACTGTTATTGGGAATGATATGACTGCTTAGACATCAATTTTTTAAAATACTTATGCTCAAATCAAGGATATATGAGTAATTTTCGGCCACTTGAAGTTGTGGGTCGCGGTAGCGAGTCACAACTTTGAGGGGCTGTAAATTTAAATAAACTAACGTAACAGGATAAATGTTAAAGCGTTATTGCGATTTGTCCAAACCACATCTCCGTGTGATACATATAAAGCAACATGAACATTTGGCATCAATTGAAAACAGCTTAAACAAACATACTAGTGAATAAAATAACCAGTGCCACGATGTTAATATATTTTGATGGATGGTCTGCATAGTTCTAATGACTAACGATAATGTTTGACGATTTACCCCTGTTTACCTGTGAGCGACACATATGTTCGCACAATGATATTTTAAATCAAATGATAGTTATAAGAATGATTGAATGATTGAATGATTGAATGATTAAATGATTGAATGATTGAATGATTGAATGATTGAATGAATGAATGAATGAATGAATGAATGAATGAATGCATGAATGAATGAATGAATGAATGAATGAATGAATGAATGAATGAATGAATGAATGAATGAATGAATGAATGAATGAATGAATGAATGAATGAATGAATGAATGAATGAATGAATGAATGAAATAATGGATGAATGAATGAATGAATGAATGAATGAATGAATGAATGAATGAATGAATGAATGAATGAATGAATGAATGAATGAATGCCCTCCCGACACAGGATTCGAAATTCGAACGCTGCCGTGGCGGTCGGTGGCCGAGCTCGTTACCTCTCGGTCACGGAGGCTCCTCACAATATTAGATTTTCATGAGTAAGCAGGGAAGAGACATTCTGTTTCTTTGAAACTCGAACGCCAGAGCCGGTCTCGAACCCGCGATCTCCGACTTTCCAGCAGGCAGCTTTAACCACTGCATCAGAGGCCCGCCCTAGAATAGTTATAATTATACACTGTATATAATTTGACCTTACAATTTCGAATCCAACAAATGTTTTGTGTTTACTGGGTAAACTAGTTATGATGAATCCCAGAAAATACACAATTTAAACCAATGCTGGTAGACGTCAGATTCTGACGACTAAAGTCGATCCCCGCACTGTAAGAGTAAAAATATTTCTAATAGCCGTAGACCCTAACATAGGCATTCAAATGAATCGGAAAGATCTAACTAAGACAGTTTGATGATTTGAAGGAGAAAAAACTCCTTTGGTTGCGAAGTTTTTTTTCAAATTAATTCAGCGCTTTAAGGGTTAATAAATTAATTCAGCACTTTAAGGGCTAATATTGACCTACCCTCCACGCTGGGCCGACGTTGGTCCGGCATTGTGTTTGCTGGGATTGTATGTTCATTGCCAGTCAGTCGATATATCAATACGATATTTAAAGCCAAAAAAAATTAAAGTTTTGTTTGATTTTGGTTTGGTTTCAATGGTTTGGATATATTTATTTATGCTTTAATATCATGTACATTTATTTAAAATATACATTGTTCTCAAGATACCGAGCTATTAATTATTACCAGTCACAAAATATGTGTGCATTCAAAACGTTTAAGGACGTGGTTGAACACACATTGCACCATAGGTTTGTTGATAATGTTTATATATTCTCTTGTGCAACATGTTTGAACGCCAGTCATTCCTAGACTATAACCTCCTGCATGGCTCGGTGACAGGTAGCACTGCATAGACGCAATTGCCTTTGAACATTTTGACAAGCAAAGCTCGTATCATCTTGTTACATAGTATTATAGCTTATAAGTAAACAGTAACGTTACAAGTATTTCTTCTGCTTTACTTTCACTTGGAGATGCGCATTGCTGTTGGTGGTGTTGGGTCCAGTTATGGTATGGTTATATTTACACAATCGTTCCCAGTGAACGTCTATATAACATTTATGAACGTCGGCCCAAAGTCTTCGACGTTAGTCCAACATTGCATAAATGTTACACACATGTTTTGTGTTTACTGGGTTGTCTACATCCCCACCCCTACTTTTCGATGTGGAATTTTCAGCCATTTCAAACGTAATATTGAGGCACTGGGCAGAATATATCATTGCATGTCGTAATTTTTTGGTGCTGCTTAGTTGTGGCAACATCAGTATCCTTCTTTCTGTATTATAATTGTTTGACCATATTGATAACATATTATGTCCCAGCTGTTAATAGTTTATACGCATTGACACGTGGTAATTAGCTTATTGCATCTGCTTCTCTTTAAATTTGCAATAATATAATGCAGCTTCATGATTGTTTTGGCTGTTCAGTTTCGTTTCAGTTATTCTATAGTATTTATTCCGATCTTGTTCTACAGTTCAGTGACCGGTCGTAAGAAATCTGTTTTTTTTTATATTAGATCTGTCAATTAGATAAGTCAATGGCTAATCCTGACTTTGCGAACAAAGGGGTTCTGACACCCACACACCCGTGGTCAAAATTATTATTACCTCACTTTTCTATAAATATGTCTTCAAGAGCTGTGGTACATTTCCACGATGATACGATGCCAAACAGGTGCGGGAGTTTTGGCCCGATGTCGGGGTGGGGTTGGGCCAGCATGACTGATGCTGAAACAATATTACGCCAGCGTTGGGCCAACATCTCGTGTTTTCTGTGTATGCGATGCACTGGGCCAATATTTACCTACATTGGACGGACACCGACTCACTGCTTTTATGTTTTTAAACGAACATAATAATTACTTTACTTTATTACATGTTTTTTTACTTATATTGCATGCTTTGTAAAAAATTGCTGTATTGAATATTTTCAATAAAAAAATGTGATTTATCTTTTCTATTATACTATATAGGTTCCCAGTAAACACAGAACATTTGTATAACATTTATACAACGTTGGCCCGACGTCTTCGACGTCGGGCCAACATTGTATAAATGTTATAAAAATACTTTGTGTTTGCTGAGTTACAGTTTCATATTTGACAATAGCGTTTTTTGCTCTTACCTGACAGTAATATACGCCCTGAGGCTGCCTTTATTCACTCCTCTGTTACTCCTGAGTTTCCTGGCCATGCTGCTGGTGGCTTACCTGACAGTATTATACGCCCTGAGGCTGCCTTTATTGACCCCTCTGTTTCTCACCTGACAGTGTTATAAGCTCTGAGGCTGCCTTTATTGACCCCTCTATTTCTCCTGAGTTTCCTGGCCATGCTGCTGGTGTCTTACCTGACAGTATTATACGCCCTGAGGCTGCCTTTATTGATCCCTCTGTTACTCCTGAGTTTCCTGGCCATGCTGCTGGTGGTAGTGCTCCACCAAGCTTTATTTCATCATAATATGCCAGAAAGAACGCGACCTTAAATCAATGTTGATTTGATGTTGGGCCATTGTCTGCGACGCTTGCCAAACTTTAAATCAACATTGATTTTCTGTGTTAACCTCTTACCTGAAAGTATTATACGCCCTGAGGCTGCCTTTATTGACCCTTCTGTTTCTCCTGAGTTTCCTGGCCATGCTGCTGGTGTCTTACCTGACAGTATTATAATAGTGGGGGATCTTAAGTCAATATATGAGATGAAGTGTGCACTTCTGGATAAAATTGTGAATTTTGGCACACAGATAGTTAAGATCTTCCTGTACAGGAATTTTAATGGAAGCAAGTTGGTACGTCCAGTTTTTGGCCGCCATCTTGGTTTTCAAAATGGCCGCCATATGGGACCTATATTCAGCAATATCTCGAAAAGGAAGACATTTGGAGAGCTCATAACAAGCTGATTTTTTCATGAAAGAACCCTAGAGATATCTAGATTAACATAGTAAACGTTCTAGAAAATCCTTCTCGAGCACTCTGACATATTCAATATGGCGTCCAAGATGGCCGCCAGCGTATAGTCATACTTGATAAATAGCCTAAAATGGTCGATTTTAGCTCGATTTCCTTTTGTCATATCCCATATCAAATAGTTTTGTGGTCACTAAAGTTATATAAACTACCACCAGTAATTTTGGAAGCATATTTTACCCTTTTATCCCAAGAGGCTTTTTAGCGAACGCCTCTGTAATCTCTATTGGGACAACATCATTATTTATAATCAATTAATTAAATATTAATGGTGATGTATATTGGTGTCAGTAATACTATTTTAAAGGCATATTAAAGGCACGATTATATTGGTTACTTAAAGCGTCCAAGATGGCTGCCAGTGTATGGGCAGATTTAAGAAATTGTGTAAATTCTACAATTTTATATCAATTTTCTTCTGTAATACATCATTTCAACTAGTTTTATGGTCTGTGAGTCCATCTAAACAACTCCCAGACAGCGTTAGGCAATATTTAACACATTAACATGAGAATTTTCAATTAGCGACATAAAATATCCAGAATGTAATTGGTAAATCACTTAGCCCTTAAACCTTTACAGCTGTTTTTCGGGTGTGAAACTGATTTATGTTTTTTCGTAAATTGATAGATTTTAGCTCAATTTTCTTTTGTAATAGACCATTTCAAATAGTTTCGAGATCAATAAATCTATATGGACTACCCCCATCTATTTTGAAAATAAATTTAACCCTTTTATCCCGAGAGGCTTTTCAGCTCACTCTTTTGTAATCTCTATTGGGACAACTTTATTATTTATAATCAATTAATTCAGTATTAATGATGTATCGGTGTCAGTAATATAGTTATAGTGAAGTCACACTGATTGGTCAATTAATTTGTATTTTTAGTTATTCAAAATGTGGTCCAAGATGGCTACCAGTGTATGGGCAGATTAAAGAATTTGTGCAAATTTATCAATTTTAGCTCAATTTTCTTCTTTTTTTGTAATACATTATTTCAACTAGTTTTATGGTCTGTAAACTCATCTAAACTACTCCCAGACAATGTTGAGCACTATTTAACACATTGACATGAGAGTTTTAATTTTGGCGCCAAAAAACACCCAAAAAATGTAATTGGTGAACCACATGGCTCATACACTTTTACAGCTGTTTTCAAGGTGTGAAACTGATTTGTGTTGGACAGATCATTTGATGATATATTGCATGAAAGTGTGATGTTTTCTGAGTGAACCACTTATTGTCAGTGTATCCGCCTGGTAATAATGTCACCATACACATACTGGATCACAAAAAATATCAGTGATACTTGTAACTTAAACGAATATACAGGTGCTTTAATGCATGCACTGGTATGTCGACGTCGATCAAAGGTGGTGTATTCATAATGACAGTGTATATAGGGTTCTTGTGTGAAAACTATTTTAGAGAGGAGTCTTAAATGATACAGGGCTGCATGATATTTTTTTTCAAATCTACCAAAAAAATCAGCTGCTTCCGCCTATCAGGCTTAGGACTGACTGTGTTGTATATCCGGACTGGTGTCTAAAGACTGATATGGCATGATGCGACCGCCACTATTTTTTTCTCCCGTAATGTTAGAGGAGTTGGAATTGTTGATATCACATCGATGGTCTTCATCATAACATTCTCCAGCCTCAAAAACGTTTCAGAATTATCGAATATTTAGCCGGTGATCATACCGCTGATGATCATTCCTGTGGGTTTGTTCTGTATCCTGGGACTGCTTCTTGGCTCTGACCATAGAGTCAACTCTATGATCTGACTAATCTACGCAGTTTTGGAATAGAAGCATAATTTGGGAACACCACCGGCATTCAACCGCAAATAACTACTTGTTTTCTATGCCAGCTCCCTGTTTTCCTATCTAAGACACTTGATTGACCTTCCCGTTCACTCATCCACGAAAGATGCATTACTGCCCATGCTGTTGTGTTCACCGGAAGACCATGAGCTTGTTGTTTGATCAGTAATATCCTCTATGGTTTATTTTCAGCCTCTATATCATCCGAAATGTTCATAAAGTAAGTATGATAGTGAAAGTAGACACATTTAAGTACAGTAGCCCATAAAGGTACATCTAAGAGCCCCTGAGGATCATTTGCACTAAATTGGGTATTGATTTATCAAGTATTTTCTACCAATAGACCCGTATCTAGGACCTTTGTCACACAATATCCTTATTGACACTGTCATTATATCTAAACGATAAGGTATCCGCCAAGGATACTGTGACATGTAAGAAAACATGTATCAGTTTCACAACCGAAAAACAGTTAGAAAGGTTTATGGGATAAGTGGTTCACCAACTACATTTTGGATGTTTTATGTCGCTAATTGAAAATCCTCATGTTAAGGTGCTAAATATTGCTTAACGTTGTCTGGGAGTAGTTTAGATGGACTCACAGACCATAAAACTAGTTGAAATGATGTACTACAAGATAAATTTGATAAAAAATTGAAGAATTTACACAATTTCTTAAATCTGCCCATACACTGGCAACCATATTGGACGCCGTCTTGAATACCTAAAAATACAAATCAATTGACTAATAAGCGTGCTTTTAAAATAGCTATATTACTGAAGCCAATATACATCACCATTAATACTTAATTAATTGATTATAAATGATAATGTTGTCCCAATAAAGATTACAGGGGCATTAGCTAAAAAGCCTCTTGGGATAAAAGGGTTAAACATGTTTTCAAAATTGCTGGGGGTAGTCTATATAGCTTTACTGGCCACAAAACTGTTTCAAATGGTGTATTACAAAAGAAAATCGATCTAAAATCGATCATTTTACGCTATTTATCAAATATGACTATACGCTGGCGACCATGTTGGACGCCATCTTGAATATGTCAGAGTGCATGAGAAGGATTTTCTAGAACGTTTACTGTGTTAATCTAGATACCTTTAGGGTTCTTTCATGAAAAAAGCAGCTTGTTACGAGCTCTTTAATTGTCTGCCTTTATGAAATATTGCTGAATATAGGTCCCAAGTGGCGGCCATTTTAAAAACCAAGATGGCGGCCAAAATGTTGACGTACCAACTTGCTTCTATCAAAATTCCTGTAGAGCGATATCCTAACTATTTGTGTGCCAAAATTCACAATTTTATCCAGAAGTGCACACCCTATTACCTAAGAGCCCCCACTATAAGCTCTGAGGCTGCCTTTATTGACCCCTCTGTTTCTCCTGAGTTTCCTGGCCATGCTGCTGGTGGCTTACCTGACAGTATTATAAGCTCTAAGGCTGTCTTTATTGACCCCTCTGTTTCTCACCTGACAGTGTTATAAGCTCTGAGGCTGACTTTATTCACTCTTTCTGTTTCTCCTGAGCTTCCTGGCCATGCTGCTGTTGTCTTACCTGACAGTATTATAAGCTCTGATGCTGCCTTTATTCACCCCTCTGTTTCTCCTGAGTTTCCTGGCCATGCTGCTGGTGGCTTACCTGACAGTATTATACGCCCTGAGGCTGCCTTTATTGACCCCTCTATTTCTCCTGAGTTTCCTGGCCATGCTGCTGGTGGCTTACCTGACAGTATTATACGCCCTGAGGCTGCCTTTATTGACCCCTCTGTTTCTCCTGAGTTTCCTGGCCCTGCTGCTGGTGGCTGTGCTCCACGTCCCCTTCCCTGACATCGCCCGGATTTCCTGCTCATACCGGGATTCCTGACGCTGACTGAACTTACGCTTCTTATCACGCTTTGGGTCATAACTCCTGGAAACAGAAACAGCCACTATATTCGTTTGTAATCTGTTTTGTTGGCAGGTTATTTAACAGTTAGGGGTCTTGTCAAGTTTAAAAAAAATTAAAAAATCCGAGAAAAACTAGTAAGTGGGTGGGTGGGTCAAGCCCTAACTTGGATTTGTTTTGTGTGTGTTTTTTTGTGTTTTTTTTGTGCTTAAAAAATTGGATATGGGGTGGGTGGGTGTTGTCTGGCCAATCCGAGTTTTTCTCGGATTTTTGTATTTTTTTAAACTTGACAAGACCCCTTATGGAGAATCAAAATGTGTGTTTAAACATCCGTGTATATGTTTGATCTCAAATTAAACAAATATGGGTACTTTTCACTCACTTGAAGTTGTGGGTCGCGGTAGCGAGACATAACTTCAAGTGGGTGAAAATTTAAATTATTTAATTTAGCGGTTCAAGGATTAAACCAGTTGTTTTCTTGTGAAAATATGACTAAATGTATTATCAATAAAAAATTTAATTCAATGCATGCTTAGGCACCCTGGAAGAGGTTGCATTTATGACAACCATGAATAAAACTAGATGGTGGGCTAATCCTCAATATATCATTAGACTAAAGTATTTCAAGATTAAAAGTTAAAATTGAATGGATACTCGCTTATTTAGGCAGCACATTTGATATATTGACTCTTTGAACTTATCATACATCACAAAATTATAAAGATCAGGATATAGAACATTTTATTATCAAGTTATGGTTTCGTGACATTGTGTTTCTTGGACAGAAATATACCAATTGAGTTTGATTTAAAACGATAACGTTACTCCGGTCATAGCAAATGCACAGAGCGGTTGGAATAAATCAATCCAACCTTGCTGGAAATGACCCTAATGATGTTTTGTACGATTTTCACTCTTCAGATGGTGTACTTTGTAAAACCAATGAATAACAGTGAAGTACAATTGGGGAAAACCCGATATTCAAGATGGCGACTAAAATCGCCTCCATAAAAGGGGCGGAAGGGTTGATTTGCGATCTTTGTTAATAACTGTCACAAATTATTATGTAGAGCATACCTCTTTTCTGGGATTTTAGGGTACGCGAAATCTCACTATGATGTCATATTATTTTATTTATTTTTGAAGAATGTAATTTATATCATTGAATTATTGGAACAGATTAGCGAAATTCATTAGAATAATGATTCTTTATGGGAGAGTGTACATCAAAAAGTATATAAAGCATGTCGAATTATTTAAAATAATTGAAAAAAATACATTATAATAATATCAACTCTTACAGTGCGGGGATCGACTTTAGTCGTCAGAATCTGACGTCTAAAGTCGATCTCCGCACTGTAAGAGTATAAATATTTATAATGGTCGTGGACCATAATATAGGCTACAATGATATAGGTATTCAAATAAATCAGAAAGACCTAACTAAGTCATTTATGATGATTTCAAATTGAGAAAAAACTCTCTGGTCTCCATTGCTCATACGAAAAGATTTCAGCGCCATAATATTGTCTATGGCAGGGAAATGTTTCATGATATTTACCTGAAATCCACGGGAGGGACCCTCTCTTTGGATCCACGTTTAAGCGGGAACGTTCCGCCATTCTCCCTGACAAACAGCTGGCCGTCTAACGTATAGTTGACGTCAGGGATGAGCTTACTACGGTGACGTTCTAACGTCATCCTCACGTCATGCGGGCGTCACGGATAGAAGTATACACAAGAGTACTGTGACGTCACGGGTATATCACGTCAGATCATGGAAATAACACAATCATCCCATGTGCTGACCTGCTGACAGGACAAAATGTATACGTTTTAAAGCTGTCTTGCTTCAAACCAACTTAGATGTCTAATTTTCCCAAATAAAAATATTTTTCGTCATTTGGAGCGGAAAATTGCGTTAGCAATTCCAACTTCAAATAAATGAAAATGCCCTATAACAAATCAGCGGGACAGGCGTCAGATGTCTATGGAATATTTTATTCACAAACAAGGATTATTTTTTAATGATTTGTCTGTCGAATTCATCCCATGACCTGATTCCTGTGACCCCTGTGTCTTTGACCTGACATATATCCAGTAGTTTATATATCCAACTGATTCACCTGACCTATATATCCAGCTGCTTCTTACATCCAACTGATATTGTGACCTTCAATTGACCTTTATTTATCCTGATCGTTGTGACCTTCAGTGGTAACACGGCATTTAATATATCCAAATGACCGGTGTATCCTTGACCTTGTTTATATCCTGAATTTAGATGCATGTATCCAAAATTGCGAAGTTTATTAAGCTATTTCTAAGCCGCCTGGCTATGACCTGATGACCTTGATCGCCGACACCACCGCGATGCGAGTTTTTGTGTCGTCAGGGTACAGCTAGTATGGTTGTGGTATGTAGGCCTACTGTCATCTCTAATGTCTGCTCTCAAACACTCAGTACCTGAAAGAAACCACATATTCATAAGGATTACCTTAAAACCTTCGTTTTGAATATCATTAGTTAAATTCCACATTGTTCAGAGAAGAACAATATTAGTGAATACAATTTAGATTTCTTCGATCTAGAAATAATGTTTAGATTGATTGTTGCATATACTTGACTAAAATACAGTTTGAGACTCGTGCGTGGTGGCTATCATTTTTCTACCTACTGATATTGTTACGAAATGAACATGGTGAAAACACGTAAATGAAATGAAATGAATCGGGCTTTAGGCCACCTTTGTGCACAAATAGGCTGGACCAGGAGAACCTCCTGAGGATGGTGAGATGATTTAGATGACACTGTCCTCCAGACACAGGATTCGAAATTCGAGCCCTGGCGGTCTGAGGCCAAGTACGCTACTTCTCGGTCACGGAGGCTCCCCACGATACTAACTTTCACATGTGGATGGAATTTTTGCTTCTTTCAAACCGCCGAGCCCGGGAACCGAACCCCGAACTCTGGCGTGAAAGGCCGCGGTGCTAACCACTACCCTAGGGCCCCCGCCCGGTAAAAACACGTACCACTCAAAAAACACGAGACATTGAGCCAATGTTGGCTTAATAATGATAGACCGTCTGAGACACCGGCCCAAATTTAAACCAACATTGGGCCAACATCTGGGTATAATCTCAAAAAGGAGATAGATAGTGTACCCTCTTCTACATGCCCACCTTTCTTCTATTAACGTTAAAACACGTGTCAGCTGCTGGTCGCCATTAAACCTCACAACACTGAAATATGTTTATGTGAACCAAGGGATAAAATGCTTTTTTCGATTTGAAATCATCATAAATGTCTCAATTAGATGATCTTTAACTGATACCTATGTTATGGGTCCACGTCGGCTATTATAAATTTGCACTCTTTCATTGCGGGGATTGACTTTAGACGTCAGAATCTGACGTCTATAGACGATTCTGACGTCTAAAGTCCATCCCCGCACTGAAAGAGTTTTTTGTTTCTTTGTTCGTTTCTTCGTTTGTTCGTACGTTCGTTTGTTCGCTCTTTCCACTCGATCACTCGCTCGTTCGATCGTTCGTTCACTCACACATTCCGACTGTAAGGCACATCCTCTCGAGTCGTGTTGTGAAGTAATCTATCTTTAGCGGCGATCACGCAGCGTGACGAAGAGTTGTGTTGTCACGCTTTATAAACAAAATGTCGCCCCACATATACCTGCGTATATTACCCCTCAAAGCTCTGAATTATTTTTGTATAAGCCATGAATGACTAAAGGTTTTTTTTCAATTTAAAATCATCATAAATGTCTTAGTCAGCTCTTTCTGATTCATTTCAATACCTGTGTTATGGGTCTAATGTCAAAAGAAATATTTTTAATCTTACGGTGCGGGGATCGACTTTAAACGTCAGAATCTGACGTCGTCGATCCCCGCGCCGTACACTGTTCTTTACACGGCAATGTCCCAGCAACTACGAGAAGCTAACCCAATGTTGGTTCAATGTTGAGCCACCGTCGTATACGTCGGTCTAACATTCAACCGACATTGGATCAGCGTCTCGTCTTTGCTTTGAGTCCCCGCTATGTTGCGAAAAGCTGATTTTTCCGTGTGAAATGAGTACAGCAATCCACGGCCCACACATTTACGGTGTGGGCATGTTCACGGCTACCCAAAACCCGACAACAGTGTCGTCACAGTACACACAGAAACATTAGCGAACGTGATATTGTGAAAATCGGTGAAACTTATGAAAAAAACCGTTCTGATCTTTAACTCTTAAAACGCTGAAATATTTTTATTTAAACCATGGAGACCAAAAGGTTTTTCAATTTAAAATCATCATAAATGTCTTAGTTAGGTCTTTCCACTTTATTTGAATACCTATGTTATGGGTCTACGACCAATTTAAATATTGTAATTCTATCAATGCGGGGACCGTCTTTATACGTCAGATTCTGACGTATAAAGACGGTCGCCGCCGTAAACTAAAGTGTAAATAAAAAATGGGAAGGAATAAATTGAAGTTAAAAGGCTCTGTATATCAGCAAGCCTATACATGTATATAATAATAGGTTTAGTTAGTTGTGTGGTGAATGTTTTGGCTCGTTCTGAATAAAGGGCGTCGTCGTGTTGTCTGTCAACACCCAGCACAAACTGGAGTTAAACCAATGCTGCTTTAACGATGGGCCAGCGTCGCAGACGATGGCCCAGCATTAAAACAGCATTATTGCAACATCGCGTGTTTTCTGTCAGCCTGACTTGTAACTTGTGTTTCTCTCTTTCTCTGCTTTACAAGGCTCCACCCTGTTGTCATGACAACGTAATGACGACTGAAACCACGTGTATAGATCTACATCGCGTGAGAATATAAAAAAAAATATCGCTTTATCATATGGCCATATGATGTGAATATGCCTATAGACTAGAATTGGAGGTCAGAGCCCGAGCACGCTACCCGAGAGGAGCCTCCCCACTATACTAAGTACCAATTAGGCGAGATATACAGACGGAATTCCCGATTTCTTATTTCGGACATGCATGTCCAAAATAAGAAATACGGGAATCTCTCTTTATGCCATCTTTGTGTTACCGTCATGTGTTTGATGGGTAAGTAGCTAATGGTGGGCCAGCGTAGCAGACGGTGAACCAAAATAAGCCCAACGCTGGGTCAATGTTTCGTGTTTTCTGGGATATGCACCTCCTAGCAAACATAACACATTGACCCAATGTTGTTCTGATGTTGGGCCAACGTCGTAGAAGTTGGGCCAACATCACAAATAAAATTGGGTCAGTGTCTTGTGTTTGTTGGGCTACTTACGATTGTCTTCCCAGTAGGCCTACTGTTGATACCCTGTATGGGATCAATGTTGAAAGAGCGTTTACGACGCTGGCCCAACATTGGCCCAACGTCTGAACAATGCAATACTTTTACTGGAGAACTCATTGCAAATGGTCAGGTAAGAAAACGTACTGAGTCATCCGAGCATGCAGTGTTTGCTTGGATGGTGTTTTTTATTATCGGTTTATAATATCATAATACGTTTTACAAGGACTCAGTGACTCGACTTGAGGAGTCAGGTAGATATAAAATATATAAAAATACCACGTCAGCCTATTGTTTTAACAGTTGACTAGGATCTACGAATCTACACGTTTGCTGGACAATCAATCTACAGTTACGCCAGGTCAATAAAGTTAGATACTTATTCCTTATTCCTTATCCAACAAGGAATAAGTGACAGTTACTTATTCCTTATTCGAACGAATAAGAAATAAGTAACAGTTAGTTATTCCTTATTAGAACAAATAAGGATAAGTATCTGTTACTTATTCTTTATTAAAGAAGGAATAAGTAACTAACTTTATTGACGTAGTCTTAAAATAGTTCAATGATCCGGTTTGTTTCGGTTTGTACGCCAGAAACAATCATGTTCGTGATAAGAATTTATCACCAATCTAGAAATAGTTTGAACCAAAGAAACGTCTGATTTAGCAAACTGGTTTGAGAACCAAACTATCAAACCTTCATGCAGGCAGGTTTGCTTGTTTGTGCAGACCGGTTCTAGTTTGGACTGAGCTGGTGCGCATCAAACGATTTGGATTGGGCCAACAGTAACCAAGCATTGGTTTAGTATTTGCCGAGGAAGAATACCCTCTCCGACGTCTTCGTAAATATATAATTCACCCAAGCATACAGTGTTAACTTGCCTAATGTTCTTATCGGTGTATTATGTCATAATAAATGCTGACATGGCCCCTGGTGACTCACCTTCCAGCGCAAGGTTGATTAAATATAAAAATACACCCGCAACGACAGTCTGTTGTTAAGACTGTCAATTCAATTCAATTCAAAGGTATTTATTGTCATTAGAAATACAAAATAAAAACAAAACAATATCATACAGATAAAATATTAAATAAAATATATCGCATCTAATAACAAAGAGGACAAAACGCCCACTGGCGTATGCGCCCTCAAAAAGTTACATTTTCGAATTTGTAAAAAATAACAAGTGCAGAGGTGCATGTTACAAGCAAATAATGTTTAATACATAAAAGGAAATTATTTGCAACAAAAAGTTATACTTGATTCAAAAGAAACGATTTAACGCTCGTTTATAACATGTAAAGCTGACATCAAAACATACTTTGCTTCAAAATTAATTCCATAAAATAACACCATTTATTTATTTATTTATTCGCCATACACAGTACATGTACATATGAATACATTAGAGTTCATAAACAAATAAAATGATATGGCAGGTTAGCAGAGAACAGGCAATATACCTATACAAGCTCAGAAACCATTGTCATAAAATTGAAATTATGTTAAAAAAGTAATAAAATGAATATTAATAACCCTAACGTGGAGCACCACGATTACACACAGTGCACAGGAGTGCCACCTACATGCCCCTGACCAGGTACATACATTATCTGTATCGAAATCTGTAACAAGGTTGTCATAATGCATTACAAGTTTACGTAATTGCCGCGGGAGGGCGTTCAAGAGTGGAACAATTCTGTTAAAGAAACTTCTTTTAAAACACTCTGCTCTAACAATTGTCATGCGTAGAACAAGGCCCGCATTGCCAGATCTCAGAGATGAGATGAAAGTACTTCTATAATTATGAGATTAAAGTACTTCTATGTTATTAGGCCATGATACGTCATAGTATCCTTTAAGACATTTAAAAACATATAACAAATCTGTAATTTCCCGTCGGTAAGATAATGGATGGAAATGAAGCATGGTGCATCGTTGGTCGTATTTAATTTTCGGATAAGTAAGAATATAGCGAGTAGCAGCTCTCTGTATTGACCCAATAGCCTTTGTATCTGAAATCGTACTAGGGGACCACACACTAGAACAATATTCTAAATGTTTAATTCTTTTGAAAATACTCCTTGTGTAAGTGACAAATTTATTAAATAAATTAGCGGTACAATATATAAACGATTAGTAGATTTAACAACCTTGGAATTGATATCATCCCGAACAATTTATAACCTTGGATATTTCATCTGAACTAACTATTCCTAAGAAAATTGAATTTATATTTGAGTGTTTGATGTACGACGTGGCTTCTTTAGTGATGTCTGATATTTTAGCCGCTATTCTTTTTAGCTACATTAGTGAAAAAATTATTAAAATGTTCAGCTATATCTCTACTGTCATACATTTCTCTATCACCTACTACAAATTTGCTAGTCATAGGCTTGTGCTTTAATTTATTTATAATTTCGATTATAACAGACCACATCTTTTTCAAGTTACTTTTATTTTCCGTCAATAAATTATTATGAAGATCTCTTTCATATTTACGCAATATTTTGTTTAAATTACTAAGACGTTTATGATGATTACAATTAGAAACTACTTTGTTTTTATGGTTTATATAAGCATATGTCAGCGCTTTAACCCTTTAAGCTCTCACGATGCATTAAAGCATCATCTTACATCCCTGAAAACACACTTAATTTTCCGGCAACTAGGGGTTTTAGAATGAAAATTTCCATGAAACTGGTTCACCAATACATGATAATTCTCTTTAATTTTGCACCCACTTCAAATCATCTTCATCCATTACAAGTCGAGAATTGCGGCAGCAATTCGCGGCTTGTAGTGGATGAAGATGACATTGTAAAGGCAGGATTGAAAGGATTAAAGGTTGAACATTATTGTCACGGTACGGGAAAACGAGATTTGGGAACTTAGTAGATTTTATAACATCAATGAATGTGTAGAAAACGGACAAATTTGACAATGAGCTCGTCAGTCACAGCTCTGTTGTCCAAAGCCAAAAGACAGTATCCGCTTGCTTCACAAGTAAACAGAAGTTGCTGTCCATACTGTCATAGTGCGAAGTGGTTTTGTATGTTGATGTGGTCAAGTTTGATTGACTTAAATTCAACACATGTACTGCCTTTGCAAATGGCGGAGGGGGGGGGGGAGTTGAGCCCCGTTGACCAAAATTGGGTCTTTCAGATACATATACTTGTTTCTGACCTCTCAATGTCACTAGGCGATCACCTGATCACGCTGATGACGGTCTCGTCGAGATAAGTTTGAAACCAGTGCATGGACGCTCCGCACTGCAATCTCTGGGGAGAAATTTGCCGATGATTGGATCAATGATTGTCTCGTGTTTCCTGGCTTTAACTCCCCCCCCCCTCTTCTCAGTATATATAAAGATATAATCTGCAAAAGGCGCGAGTGGTCGATACTGACTGACGGTTATGCTGGGTTTAACCGGCTGATACCATACTTTCCAATTATCCCTGATCTCACCTACCTCTCATCTATCTAGGTATATATGAGTCATATCGACCCGAAATATTGCGACAATGACCAGCATTATAGGCTAAACCAAGTTGGAGTAATAGTAATAGTATTGTAACTCAAAAACTGTAATAGTAATAGTAATAGAAGAATTTCAAAGCAATAGTAATAGTCATAGCGATATATTGCATGTGATAGATCACATGTCTGAAACCAACATTGCTCCAACGTCTTGTATCAGATTCATAGTTGTCCAAACCGTTTTTTCCATTTTAAATCATCATAAATGTATTAGTTAGCTCTTTCCGTTTCATTTAGCGCTTGATAGCTTCACATGTGTATTTTGATTTGTTTTAGATCCACCTAAAGCATAAATTTTTAAGCTTCAAAAGAAATCTAAGTTAGTCGTTGCACACAGCTGACTGAAGACGACGGTTATTCACTGTGGATTAAGTGACACGCATTGAACTACGTATAGGATAAAGCCCGAGGAGCCCTACATTCTTAGCTGTGGAAAAGGCCGGGGCCGAAGGCCGAGGCCTTTTCCACAGCTAAGAATGTAGAGCTCCGAGGGTTTTAACTGACTTAAAACACATCCGACCATAATGAAGATCCCATATAATCAACAGCACAGTCACACCTGACTGAATATAGCACAATAGGCCTACCATGATAATTGATCTGTAAATGATCAACAGAAACTTTCCATTCCCGGCTTAGAATGTAGTGGTTGGACAAAGAAAACTAATGTAGTGGTGTGTTTTAATATCGGTTTGTTATGACTCGTGTTTACTAGATATCAAGTGACATATGCCCTATGATAGATCAATGCAGGCCACTACTGCGCCTCCACAGGTTCAGTTTTTTTCTATCCAGCGCGCGTCTTGGATTGTTGCCGATTTTTGATAAAAAAATAGTTAATTTCGGGAGATAAAAAACTTTTCCCAATAAATAGGTTAAGAGATGAAAAACATTTTTTTCAGCTATGTTTTTTATGCTTGTTTTTTTTGTCGCCCTCATTACATTTTTTTTCAAATAGATCAAAAGTTTTTTTATTTTGTCGCCCTCATTAACTTTTCTAGAAATTTGTCCAATGTTTTTTTTTATTTTGTCGCCTTTAATAACTTTTCCAAAAATATGGTCAAATATTTTTTTTCTTAAATGTTTTTTCTCGCCCCACCTCATTAGATTTTTTTTCTGAGCTAATGCAGAAAAAAAACATAGTGTCCTTACCGAGTTCACCCTCAGTGGTTATTAGGTCACCGTAAAAGTATAAACCACCAGGTCACCAAGCATAAACCACGGTTTCGACCATTAATTATCTCTAGGTTGTTTTCGATGCCCCCATTGTCACCATGCAAGGTTTGCAAATGATGATATCAAATCTATTAATACAAACGGTTTTATGCTTTGTAAACATCTAGAATGATCCTAGGCCTGTCAGGGGAGTCCCAATGGTTTTATGCTTTGAAATTATGTATAAAAAGCCTAACCATGTCAGCTAGCAGATCTGAAACTCAGCTTTGGAGAAGAAACATAACACCGCCACAGAAGAGTAAGTTATCACCTCAACGTAGTGTTATTTGTATTTGTGAAAAAGGAAGGCTATACAGATTAAAGGTATGTTTTTATATAGCGACATGTCTAACTAAATCATTCCTCAAAATATATAGCTCTTGTTATCTTTTTAAAATTTGTTTATGGAATGCTGCTTTATCTACCAGCTCTGATGGTCTGATATATAAATCATACAATTTTAGGCCATGTTATAGTAATTATTTTACTAAAATTGTTATACCAAATCATATATATATGCTTTTGTAAAATTTGTAACTAAAAATCACCGACTCTCTGTTGTGTCAGCTAAATGGCATCGACCAAGGCTGACATATTTGTGTATAAAGAATGAAGAACAAAGATTTTGAATCTGACGTCTATAGACGTCAGATTCAGACGTATAAAGACGGTCCCCGCACTGTAAGAATCCAAATATCTATAATGGGCGTAGACCCAAAACATAGGTATTCAAATGATTCAGAAAGAGATAACTAAGACATTTATGATGATTTCAAATTGAAAAAATCCTTTAGTCTCCATGGTTTATGCAAACATATTTTAGCGTTGTGAGGGTTAAGGCGCTGTGTGTGATGACAATGATTATTGTAATGTTTCAGATGGAAATGAAAACCAGACCGGCTTGGCATTACAGCGTTGCTTTCAACCAGGCCGTGGATACTTTTCATGATAAATATGCACGCCCGCCCACCGCAAGGAAGATGGAAGCTGAAGTTTACCTGAAACGTATTTTGTCTGCAGTCCAGCCGCATCTGAAAGCCCAGAAGCTGTGCAGCCGGATAGAATATACCGGAAGTTCATACCAGGACCTGAGAGTGAATGATAATCGCGGAGAGTTAGAGTTTGATGTTGTTCTCATACTGGATACAAATGTGTTTGATTGTAAGCCCCATTATGCTGAAAGAAAACCGGGTTATTTTATGATGACGAGCGATGATACAGCTCATCCTGCATACTCCCCCCAAGGAGGAGATGGACAGTTAATAGGCATTATAAGCGGGAAATCGATGACTGAACACCTTTTTAAAGTTTTGTCGCAGCTCAGGCTGTCTAACAATGAACTACGTAAACGTGTTAAGCTGCATGATCACAGCCCAGCTGTTATGATGGAGGTTCGTAAAGAAGACCAAACAGTCTGGTTTCGGGTAGATTTAGTGCCTACGTACGAAGTTCAAGAATGCAACGATGACTTACAATGTGTTAAGAAGCGCTGGGTGCCCAAAGCATACTCCACAAACGAAGAGAGCAATGGTATTTACACACACCTGTGGTACCAATCATTTGCTGTGGAAGAAACTAGAATGTTTGCTGAGATGGGAACTGTCAACGACGCCAGGAAAAAAGTGGGAAGAATCCTGAAGATGCTGGTTCACTTTCACCCTCAGTTGAGTCTACTGAGTTCCTACATGTTGAAGACGGTGTTATTGAATCATCTACAGAACGATCCTCGTGCCAGGTGGGCTAACGATACCCTGGGACTGCGATTGACAGAGCTCCTAAACCGCTTGGCAGTGGCTCTGGACAAAAATTGCATGAAACACCATTTCGTAGATTGTGACAATCTGTTGAAGGCCCTGCCAGTAAAAGATCAGAAGATCATGTCACTCTTTTTGCGAGACATGTTGAAGAACTTACATGGTATTTTGCTTCGCCTAAATCTACATGGAGATCCCATGTTTAATTACTGATATTATCGTATTAATTCTGTGTCACTGTGTATTATGAGTGTCGATAGTGCAGGGCAAACACTGTTACCGCTTACTCTTTGAGAAAACGGTTACTACTGATTGCCTTAGCACGTCAGACAAAGATAAACAACAGGACTCGTACTCTCGTATAAGTTGCGATATATCGTAGGTGTCGGATTGACGATATATCGTAACTTGTACGAGAATACGAGTCATGTAATGTTACTGCTTACTATCCAGAAAAAAACCCAGTTACTGATGCTCGGCTTATATTAGCAGTAAAAGTTAAATTGAGTATTAACATTGATATAATATATACCGTACTTAAGTGTCCAGAGTTTCTATTTAGAATTCCACACTTTCAAGAGTATATTTTAACCCTTTCAGGCCTGAATTAACCATTGTCATCTTCATCCACTACAAGCCGCGACTTGCTGTTGCAATTCTCGACTTGTAGTGGATGAAGATGATTTGAAGTGGATGACAAATTAAAGAGAATTACCATGTATTGGCAAACCAGTTTTATGAAAATTTTCATTAAAAAACCCTTAGTAATAGGGAAATTAAGTCTGTTTTCAAGGATGTAAAATGATTGCTTTAATGCATTGTGAAGGCTTAAAGGGTTAAACTACATGCAATGTTGTATAATACTTTGTAGTTATTTTGTCTTCGGTCTTAAAATCTTGTAATATACATGTAATAGTTGCGTTTATGCAAATTATGACAGCTGGTCTTATTTATGAAATATATTGTCTTAATTATAAAATAAAACATGCTGATTTAATCACCAGTTATGTGATGTGTGTAATTCTGTAATTAATACAGAAACCGTTAATATGCAGAAACCGTTAACAGGAGTCCATTAGGCTTGTACACATTACATAAGTATGAAATATGAAAATGTCACAACAATATGCTATGATCTCTTCACCGTGTGTGTCTAATCACTGTAGTTTCAAAATAAAATAGTGCTTACACATTATCCTTGTTGTTAAAGCATTAGACATCGCAAGCTTGAACTCAACAATATAGTCATATCTTGCTCAATGGTTATTTTGTTCAAAGCAGAGTGTGTGTTGTTATCGTTATAATGATCCATTCCTACCGTTATAACAGTAACTACAAAATGTATGCTACTTTAAAACGTAAGTTAAGTGTTTATTAAATTTCCGTTTACTCATAATGTGTGAAAATGTGTAAACGATTAGACGGGAAATACAAAAACTTAAAACATTTAGTTTTTTAACAAACTTATTTATTTATCATCACAAAAACATCTTTACCGTTTACTAAATTGCCTATCGAGGTCATGCAGGTAAAGACAAGACATGATTTTTATTATGATCACTAAAATGGAGAATAAAACATACTGTTCGGCTATTGCACACCCATGTCTGTCATAATCTCTTATGCGCATACATACCGTTTAATTTCGCAAACCCATGAACGATATTTTTCAAATTATCAATTGCTCTTCATTATTATTATTGTTGTTGTTGTTGTTGTTGTTGTTGTTGTTGTTGTTGTTGTGGTTGTTATTGTTGTTAGTGTTGTTGTTGTTGTTGTTGTTATTGTTATTGTTGTTAGTGTGGTTGTTAGTGTTGTTGTTGTTGTTGTTGTTGTGGTTGTTATTGTTGTTGTTGTTGTTGTTGTTGTTGTGGTTGTTATTGTTGTTAGTGTTGTTGTTGTTGTTGTTGTTGTTGTGGTTGTTATTGTTGTTGTTGTTGTTGTTGTTGTTGTTGTTGTTGTGGTTGTTATTGTTGTTAGTGTTGTTGTTGTTGTTGTTGTTGTTGTTGTTATTGTTATTGTTGTTAGTGTTGTTGTTGCTGTTGTTGTTGTTGTTGTTGTTGTTGTTGTTGTTGTTGTTGTTGTTGTTGTTGTTGTTGTTGTTGTTGTTGTTGTTGTTGTTGTTGTTGTTGTTGTTGTTGTTGTTGTTGTTGTTGTTATTGTTGTTGTTGTTGTTGTTGTTGTTGTTGTTGTGGTTGTCATTGTTGTTAGTGTTGTTGTTGTTCTTGTTGTTGTTGTTGTTGTTGTTGTTACTAATATTATGTGATAGCAAACCTCAGATGTTTCTTGTTTGTATAGTTCACCTCCTTATACTTCTACTTTTCTTCCCAGTAGACAGCCGACGTTGGATCAGTGTTGGGCTAGAGTTTACGACGCATGTCCAACACTGATATAAAGTCGAACCAGCGTCAAACATCAGACGATGGGCCAACAGTACCAAACGTTGGCTTAGCCGAGGGAAAATGCACTCCCTGTAAATGGCCAAGTATAGAATTTCCTCCAGTACCCACTGTTTACTTGCATGGCATTTGTCGGTGTGTTATGTCATAAGAAATATTTACCTGGAATAACCACGCAAGCAGAAGACAACAGCCCAATGATGGGTCAATGTTGGTCCACCGTATGCGATGCTGGCCCAACATCGATCTAACAATGCTTCAATGTATAGAGCTTGCAGAACGGTGACTCAACTGGTTGAGTCAGGCTGATTGATACTGAGATAGGTCTATTCTATATTAAAACCAGACAGTCAGCCAGTCAGTCAGTCAGAGACTGTAAACCTCCGCCGACATTAACGATCTTAATAATCCTAAAATTTATAGTAGTTAGCATTGCATTCATCATAAAAATTAAAGTGTTCAGTAAAACATCACTAGAGATGATCAAATATGACGTCATAGACTCAGCCTATTTCATTCATCCAGGTGGGTAGGTCTAGTATAACAGTACAAAAAGTAATATTCCATACAGTTACATCAAATAAACTATGCAACCAATAGATGTGATCGGAAGCTAATCCTGTATCCAAATCGTAATCCAGATCCTCCCTAAAATTTTATTCGATTGGTGAAAGTTTCATGCAAATCCGTTCTTTACTTTTAAGAACTCAAGGGAACAGACAGACAGATTAACCAACAAGACCAAAAACATAACCTTCCTGGAGGATAAAAAAACATGTGACGTCAGTTTGTTGTATCAAATGAAAGAATGAATGAATGAATGAATAAATGAATGAATGAATGAATGAATGAATGAATGAATGAATGAATGAATGAATGAAAGAAAGAATGAATGAATGAATGAATGAATGAATGTGATGAATGAACAAACGAACGAAAGAATGAACAAATGAATGAAAGAATGGATGAATGAACGACAAAAAGAATAAAAGAGTGAGTCGGTGAATAAATGAATAAATAAATGAACAAATGAAAATGAAGAAAATGAACGAATAAATAAATAAATAAATAAATAAATAAATAAATAAATAAATAAATAAATAAATAAATAAATAAATAAATAAATAAATAAATAAATAAATAAATAAATAAATAAATAAATAAATAAATAAATAAATAAATAAATAAATAAATAAATAAATAAATAAATAAATAAATAAATAAATAAATAAATAAATAAATAAATAAATAAATAAATAAATAAATAAATAAATAAATAAATAAATAAATAAATAAATAAATAAATAAATAAATAAATAAATGAATGAATGAATGAATGAATGAATGAATGAATGAATGAATGAATGAATGAATGAATGAATGAATGAATGAATGGTGACTTGATCCACCTCTTTGCACATACATGCTAATCTAAGCCAAGATTACCTCATTCAAAGGATCAAACTGGCGACCTCCAACCCCACAGGCTTAGAACTTTAACCACTACACAAGGGCCCCTGAAGAAATAACTCAAAATAGATTCGTATATTTGAACATAATCGGCGGTGCGCCCCTCCTACACTCACGCCTACGAATGTCTCGGAATCATTTTTTTTTGTCTGGGACATATTGGATATAATTGCATATCTTGTTACAATGACTGCTGCTATTGTGGAAAGTACACATTGTTTCTCAGTAATGTATACTTATTAGGAATCATTATTTTCTTTTATTAACCCTTTCAGCGTCAGGACCCTCTACAGACATCAGAATCTGAAGTCCACAGACGTCAGATTCTGATGTCTAAAGACAGTCCCCAAACCGGAATAATTAAAAAAAATATAATGGTCATAAGCCCATGACATGGGTATTTAAATGACGCGAAAAGCACTAGCAGTGACATTTATGATGACTTCATATTAACAAAATCGTCTGCATGGTTTTTAAAAAAAACTATTGCAGCTTTGTGAATATTAAAGGATGTAAACTTTCAATCTGCTGGCATATACATCCTGGCATGAACAATTTTTAAACATAGAAGCTTCATTTTTTTTCAAATTTTGCCGGCGTTCATTTTTTAATTGTATGAGGGTTGACGCAGCAGGTCCGTCTTTGGTTTGGGACTACATGACAGGGCTGTGAGACCACTTCCTGTCATATGGTCCGGTATATGTCAGTCTGACCTCAATCTGACCAACTACTGAACCTATCCCAGAGTTACCTGGGCCCGGCCATCACAAGCACCTGTGGGCCCTTGTTAGCTAATCATCCCCAATGGGTCATAGCTCCGAGCCTCCTCCCCCCAAAGTCGCATCCGTAAGTGGATGAATCTCGTTCAGTGGCTTGATCTACCCATTGAGCCTGTGACCTCCCGACAGCCCTAACCAAGAGACTACGGAAGCTGATACAACATATTTATTTCAGTCAGTGCTAGTCCCACATATGATTGCTTTTAGATTTAAAAAGATAAAGCGCCAACATGTCTCAATTAAAACCATAGATCTGCTAAGAATGTATGTAAGCAACATTCGATCCAAATCAAATATTGCTAAAATTGATAAAGTAGCTTATGGTTGATGATCTGTTATTTAATATTTATAATTTGGGAGGTGTCTCTATTTTAATAAATAAACTATTTTTCGTTTTTAAAAATGGAATTGCTAAAGCAAATTCCAGCTTAAAAAAGAGAAATATGCTTTTTTATTCAAATAAATGAAAAATATAAAAAAATCAGCAGCACAAGCGCTCAGGTATATAGAACCTGTCTAAACAAATCCTACTCAAACACGAAATCATATTAAGTTTAGACTACATTTGGACCAGCGTCGAATACGTTGATCAGACATTCAACCAGAGCTATTGGGTCAGTACGTTATACGCAAGGCGAATAGAGGAGATAATTATTGGATGATTGGGAAGCATGAGATCAGCTGGTTAACCCTTTGAGTGCGGGCGACGCTTTTAAACGCATTCATACTGTTTTTCCACAACTAAAATTTGACAGAGATTGAACAAATATGCATGTATAAATCTTGAGTAAAGCCCCCATTGTGAAATTTAGCAGGTTTAATTTTTAAGTGAGGAGGTATTTTCCTTTCATTTGAAGTTGGCAATTGCGTGAGCAATGCCAACTTCAAATGAAAGGAAAATGTTAAGTAGTAATGAAGCACTTAAAGAGTTAACTGGTCCTCAATATTCCCCGCTCTCACTGGTGCAGATCACACAGAGCATCGATCTAATATTGTTTTAATAAGGCATAGGGAATGGGCGAGAAACTTGTCGCGAAGGCCGAGTTTCGGTGTCTTCGTGCAACCATGCATTTCTATTCTATTCGTCTCACGTATCCGAGCATATCGTATTGACCCACTAACGCTTGTTTATTGTCGGATCATCGTGTTCGACACTAGTCCAACATGAAACCAACAAACAACCTTTTCTCAGCGTCAGGTGTTTGCTCGTGTGTCACTTTGCTGGTTCCCACCTGTCGCGCGGGGTTCACTTGATTCAAATACATGTAGGTTTTTAGATACGCATAGCGTGAATTATTATTATTTGCAAATGTTGCCGAAAATAATCCGAAACTGTTTATTAAAATACGTGAATGAGTCGGCAAAAAAATAGTCCATAAACGCTATTCCCTTGCTTTTCACGTGTAAATCTAAATATTTAAAATCAAGCATTTTGACAAATCATATTGCACCGGATGGGGCCTATGTTGTTTTCTATACCAGAACCTAGTCAGGGGCGGATCCAGGATTTGAAAAAGAAGGGGGCGCAGTGGCTTTGTGGGCTCGCTCCCAAGATTTTTTTGGCAAATTTAGGGGACATTTTAAAGACTTTGGGGCAAAAAGAGGTGGGCGTGCGCCCCCTGCGCCCCCCCCCCCCCCCCTCTGGATCCGCGCTTGCTAGTTCTTGGCAAATTATAGAACACGAATCTTTTATAATGCCTTATTATCATTGTGAACCTAGTTTACTTATATTTTGTGCGTATATAGTAGGTGGGATGTTATGGAGTTGATGTTTATCTTCGCACTCCGTCTGAGATTATAAAATGTACAATGGTTCACCATTAACCCTTTCAGTGCGAGGATCGACTTTAGACGTCAGAATCGGACGTCTTTAGACGTCAGATTCATGAAGACAAAAGGGTTTTCTTCAATTTGAAGATCTAGATCGTGGCCAACGTGGTGAGAACATTGTGCTATTTTAAATTTTACAAGCAGGCAAGCAAAAGAACCTAAGTCGGAATCCCCTGTTTTACACAAAGCCGGTGTTTTTAACCCTAGTCCTGGTAGACCCGCATATACTTTCTACACAATCGTTTGAAAACAATGGTTATTATTATAGTCAACATAAAATTACTGCGCGTTACGGTTTCGATCACGACTTGGTCATTGATTATCTGCAGGCTGTTTTCGATGTCATCATTGTCACATCTATTATAACCAAAGGTTTTATGATTTGAAAACCCCTATAAGAATCCTAGCCCTATCATATCAGGGAAATCTACAATCAGCTCACATATCTGAAACTTAGCTCTGGGAAAGCAACATAGCACCGCCAGAGAAAAGTGTATTGTCCTACGTCAACGTAGTCTTGATTGTATTTGTAGAAAAAGAAAGTTATACAGATCAAGGTATGTATTTATAAATAGGGACATTTCTGGTCAAATAAATAAACATATATGCTACTTTTGCTTGAGTTTATATTTCAAGCAATGATTTATAACTGAAACTACAGCATTTTTTATTATAATGGGTCTATGTAGCTTGCGGTAAATACATGACCTCAGTATACTCATACCACCGTCCTGTTCATGCTTGATGTGTATTATTAAAGGTGTAGTCAAATTCGCAGGACAAGGGTCCCCCAGAAGGCAATAGTATTGTATTGTCACCCAGTAAACACAAAACATTTGTATGACTTTATGCAATGTTGGTCCAACGTCGAAGACGTTGGGCCGACATTGCATAAATGTCATACAAATGTCTTGCGTTTGCTGGGCAGGAGGACTTTCTCTCAAACATTGTACATTTATCTAATGTTGGTTCAATGTTGGGCCAGCGTCGCAGACATTGGCCTAACATTAAGACAGCATTGGATCAATGTCTCGTTTGAGTAGTATCTTGTAATCAGTTCAGTGGCTAAATTAATGCCGTCAATCTGTACTCAATAGGCTACTGTTGGCCTACACTTGACCGTCCCAGGCATGCGCGTTTTGAAGCCGAATGATTCTTCAACATTATGTAATGTAAACATGGGCTCTAGTGAAAAGTCATCCCACCAGATGTTTACCTTACCTTTCTTGTATTTGCTGTTCTAAGTATGTATTATCAAAGTTATTTTAATTAGCAACGCCCGGCTGAACTAATTTAGAAACACTCATAATATGCAACGTTTTGAATGTATATATACCAGCTATATATATTTTTTTCAGATGGCAACAAAAATCAGGCCAGACTGGCACTTTAGTCCCGATTTCAACCAGGCGGTGGAAAATTTCCATGATAAATATGCACGATCTCCCACAGTAAGGAAGACGAAAGCCCAAGTTTACCTGCACCATCTTTTGTCTGTTGTCCAGCCATACTTAAAAGCACAGAGGCTATGTAGCCGAATTCAGTATACAGGCAGCTCATATCAGGACATCAGAGTAAATAACAACCATGGAGAACTGGAGTTTGATGTGGTCCTCATACTTGATAAAGACGTATTTGAATGTAAGCCCGATTATTTTCAAAGAAAACCGGGTTATTTTCTGATGACAAGTGACGATAAAGCTCACCCAGCATTCACCGTCCAGGAGGGAGATGAACAATCAGCAGGTATACTAAGCGGTAATTTGATGACTGAACATCTTTTTGAGGTTTTGTCACAGATCAGGTTGTTCAACCCTGAGCTACGTAGACGTGTGAAGCTGCATCATCACAGCCCAGCTGTCATGATGGAAGTTCGCAATGAAGACCAAACTGGCTGGTTTTGTGTAGATTTAGTGCCTACGTACGAAGTTCAAGAATGCAACGATGACTTGCAGTGTGTCAGGAAGCGCTGGGTGCCCAAATCCTACTGTACCAATAAAGTGAGCAATGGGATTTTCTCCCACCTATGGTATCAGTCGTTTGCGGTGGAAGAAACGAGAATTTTTGCTGAGATGGGCGATGTCAACGACGCCAGGAAAAAAGTTGAGAGAATTTTGAAAATGCTCGTTCATTTTCATCCCCAATTACGTTTCATATCGTCTTATATGCTGAAGACAGTATTATTGAATCATCTTCAGGACAATCCTCAGGCCATATGGTCAGGCGACACCCTAGGGCTGCGATTGACAGAGCTCCTAAACCGCCTAGCGGCAGGTTTGGAGAAACACTGCATTAAACACCATTTCATAGATTGTGACAATCTATTAAAAGCTGTGCCCATTAAACATCAAAAGAAAATGTCACAATTTTTGCACTACATGCTGCCGAATTTACATGACATTTTAGTTCGCTTCAATCAGCACGAATTTAATAACGGTTTCAATACTGATATGTAAATGTAACTAATGTTTAATTACTGATATGTATATGTAATTAATGTTTAATTACTGATATGTATATGTAACTAATGTTTAATTACTGATATGTAAATGTAACTAATGTTTAATTACTGATATGTATATGTAACTAATGTTTAATTACTGATATGTATATGTAATTAATGTTTAATTACTGATATGTAAATGTAACTAATGTTTAATTACTGATATGTATATGTAACTAATGTTTAATTACTGATATGTATATGTAACTAATGTTTAATTACTGATATGTATATGTAACTAATGTTTAATTACTGATATGTATATGTAACTAATGTTTAATTACTGATATGTAAATGTAACTAATGTTTAATTACTGATATGTATATGTAACTAATGTTTAATTACTGATATGTATATGTAACTAATGTTTAATTACTGATATGTATATGTAACTAATGTTTAATTACTGATATGTATATGTAATTAATGTTTAATTACTGATATTTTTTTATATCTATAATCATATAATTAATGTTTAATTACTTATAGCATCGCCTGCATATCTGTATAATGTAACTGTGTATCATGAGCGTCAATTGTGGAGGACAATGCCAAACAGCAGTATCTGCTTAGTGTACAGGTAATCATTTACAGCTGTTTGTATTTGCCCGACAGGCAAAGGCAAACAGCAGTAAATGTTTATCATAAAGTACACCACAGCAAGCACGAGACATTCACCCAATATTGGCCCAGTGTTGGTCCAATATTGGGCCAGAGTGTCAGGTTTGCTGGGGGTATGTTTATCATTGCACGACAGAATGGTAGAGGAAGCTCCAGGAAGAGTTGTTTGCACTTCCGTGTATTTATATACGTATCGTGTCCCGAGTCTAAAAACTACAGGGACAATTAATTTCATTCTTTTCTTATACAATGATAATATTGAAGATAAATCAAGTCAATTTTAAAATCAGTTTTATCAACTATCCTTACTCTTTTGTAAAATGATGTACAAAAGTTATGTTGATTAAAACAGTTTTCTGACACAGAATGAATAGTGTTGTTCTTTCTCTCACTAAAGTCAAAATAGTTCAGCACAAAATGATCAATAACAATAACTATTATGGGAGACATCTAGCAAAGAAAATGGGCGGGGGCCCTAGGGTAGTGGCTAGCACCGCTGCCTATCACGCCAGAGTTCGGGGTTCGGTTACCGGGCTCGGCGGTTTGAAAGAAGCAAAAATGTTTCTTCCCCATCCACGTGTGAAAGTTAGTATTGTGGGGAGCCTCCGTGACCGAGAGGTAGCGTGTTCGGCCTCAGACCGCCAGGGCTCGAATTTCGAATCCTGTGTCTGGAGGACAGTGTCATCTCAATCATCTCACCATCCTCAGGAGGTTCTCCTGGCCCAGTTTAGCCTAAATGTGCACAAAGGTGGCCCAAAGCCCGATTCATTTCTTTTCATTTTCTAGCAAAGAAAATGTGACTGTTTGTATCGATAAATGAACGTTTGCGATTAAAATTGATTTATTTAAAGTGTCACAAGCTATACACTATGATACTAGTGAAGTGCGCATAGTGAAAAAACTGGCGACGTCAGTTAACTTGTCGTAAGTGACGGTTATAATCATACTTAAACACACCGGACTTACAATCCGTGGAATTATCTGTGGCAAATTATAGACATGTGGCCTAGTATATCACTATATAGAGGCAGTAATTATACTTACTTGAAAAATGAGCAGTCACTGCTGTTTGCCCTTGCAGGACAGTATACGTGGTCCTAACTAAGTATATCTATTTATATACAGTATATTCTAGGTCCATTTAAATAACGACCGTGTGTCGAGAGATTGTCAGCTGATTCAGTCAAACATAAAAACATAGAACACATAAGAAAGTCAACATACAGTCGATCGTGGGAGATTACCGGAAGTAAATACCTGTCACGTGACAAAGTGACCAATCATAAGATTACGTCTCATGTGTCGCCGTAATGATCAATACAAAACCCTGGGGTGCATATTACAAAGAATCCCAACTTTGATCCTATCTTAACTTTCTCTCATTTCCATATAAAAAGTTAGGATTAATCCTAACTTTTTATATGGAAATGAGAGAAAGTTGAGATAGGATCAAAGTTAGGATTCTTTGTAATATGCGCCCCTGGTCTCTGATTCCCGGAATAGGATAAAGCCCGAGGAGCTACACTTTCTTAGTTATTAAAAAGGACGAGGCTGAAGGCATACAGTCTGTTTTATAGGATCATTTTTTCATCTCCCCCCCCCCAACTTCCCGGAAAATTTAGTGAAATTTTGACGGTATTATGAAATTTAAAACCATTTGGCATGGTAATTAGGTAATTTTCAAATTCACAGCTCTTATCATAAACTAGAATTTTAATACATGACAAATAGTTTACCTTACAAAATACACATCAGAATTCCACAAATTTTTCAGCGATGTTGGGAAAATATGAAAAAATGACCCCAAAAAAATCACAAAAAAAATTTGAATAGTGCCTGACTTGATCTCAGGATCTGGTGAAACAGACTGTAGGCCTTTTTCACAGCTAAGAATGGAGAACACCGACGGTTTTAACTGACTTAAAACATATCCGAACATAATGAAGATCCCTCATAATCAACAGCTCGGCCACACTGATTATAGTACCATTAGCCTACCATGTATTGATAATTGATCTGTACTTGCTCAACAATAACTCTCCATTCCCGGCTTAGAATGTCGTGGTCGGACAAAAAAATAATGTAGCCTAGTGGGTTGTTTTATTACAGTTATATCGTAGGCTTCGGATTGGTCGAGATGGCCATCTCGACCAATCCGAAGCCTACGATATATCGTAACTCGTACGAGAATGCGGGCTCAGTTGTATAACGTGTCAAATCCATGTAGTTTAGTTTCATTAATATCCTGTCAACGGTACCTGAAATATTAATTTTGAGAGTAAAACTATTAGAATATCAATAAATATGATGGCAAGATTTTCGGTCCAGGTATGGTGTTCTCCTTCCTGTTATTTAAATAACAACTGAATGACGTGGATCGGTTTCTCGTCAGGTGACATTTTGTCGTTGGTTTGAGTAGAATACTATACTTGATCGGGATTTCTGAGTGAATGGTGTGGGGGGGAGGGAGGAAATAATCGTTTCGATGACAAATTCGTATTAACATGATCAAGAGATACAGAAAAGATCCTCTGAAAAAACTACCAAAACACTACGCACGACCTACTGGCTTATTATTACGACCAGTTTTGTAGCAGGGTAGAGGGCACATAATTATACGAAACTAATCAATTTTACACGTAACGTCGCACTGCTGGCCTATAATGGTGTAAATTCTATTTCTAAATAATTTCTGTATTTTTGTAATGAATCTTTATTAATGACACATTTTTACACCTGGAGTAAAGCTATCACACCTTCACATGACTATTATTATATCGGCATGACCGATGATTGGAATGTATGCTTGATACCATCAACGTTACGGGTAACTTAAGTGTGGTTATTATACGCCAAGAAATGACGCTATAACATCTCCAGCAAGTTGGGTCGGGCACATTATACTCAATGAATATTGAATAATGTTCAAAATATATCATAAATCCATAAATGATTCAAGTGTGCATAAAGTGGTAACCCTTTAATAGCTAAGTTACCTTATTGTAATTTACACCCACTTGAAATTGTGTCTCAATACCGCACCCCACAACTTCAGTGGATGAAAATTATTCAAGTGGATGAAAATTATTTACACCAACAAATTTAAAATATTATTTTTTAAGCACCCATTTTAATCTGAGGGTCTGAGCCTCAATGGTAACGACAGTAAACTGGAATGTCGGTATCATTTCGACACAGTCTTTATTAACCCCTTCAAGCCTGAATTTACCATTGTCATCTTCATCCACTACAAGCCGCGAATTGCTGTCGCAATTCTCGACTTGTAGTGGATGAAGATGATTTGCTGTGGTTTAAAATCCAAGAAAATTGCCATGTATTGGTCAAGCAGTATCATGGAAATATTCATCCTAAAAGTCCTAGTTATAGGAAAATTAAGTCTGTTTTCAGGGATTTAAAATGATGCTTTAATGCATCGTGATTAAAGGGTTAAAACATGAATTTTAATACGCTTCGCGTCAAAATTGCTATATTTAGTTCCCCATAACTGTGATGTTTTCCACTAATAAAAGCGAATTAAAATCGACTATAGTCGTGCTCAACAGTGTAAGGGTTAGCTGGACTTTTAACATGAATCGGGCTTTAGGCCACTTTTGTGCACATATAGGCTAAACTGGGCCAGGAGAACCTCCTGAGGATGGTGAGATGATTGAGATGCCAAGACCGGGAACCGAACCCGGAACTCTGGCGTGAAAGGCAGCGGTGCTAACCACTACCCTAGGGCCCCCGCCCAACTGAACTTTTAAAGCCCTATGAGCTCTCCATTCTTAGCTGTGAAAAAGGCCCGAAGCCGAAGGACGAGGACTTTTTCACAGCTAAGAATGGAGAGCTCCGGGGGTATTAAAAACTTAAAACACATACGAATATGATAAGTATTCCTCATAATCAACAGATCAGTCACACCTGACTGATTATAATACCATTAGGCCTATCACGATGATTGGTTCTGTACTTGGTCAACAATAACTCTCCATTCCCAGCTTAGAATGTCGTGGTCGGGCAAGAAGATAATGTAGTGGTGTGGTTTAAGTCAATTTAAAAAAATCCAAAAAGTCTGAATGGCCGTTTGACAACTATGACTAAAACTAGGTGTTTCGTCTGACCATGTGACCTGACCTGAATTCCTCCACAAACATAATGTACCGAGCAAATACAAGACGGGGACATGGTGTTGGTTTGCAGTCGGATTCACATTCACAGGGGTGAATAATTTTCACTGATATCTCACCCAAGTGTCATGAAATTTCACAAGCACTATTTTGGTTGTGATGGGGCGTCTACCCTGAAAATGTCATTGAAACATATGGTATAGTTTAAAAGTTGGTCTATTCAACATGGAGGCCTAGTACATAAAAGAATATCGCCCTCTACATGTCAAATGGTCCAACTCCTGAAAAACTTTCTAAAATTTTCCAGAGTAGTCGCCACATGAACAGACAATAGTGTGCAAAATGTCATAAAAATTGGTTCAGAATTGACTGAGAAATCAGCGAAATTCATTCACCACTGTTGATGAATTTAATATGAATCTGACTATAACAACCCCTTCAGTGCTGGGACCGACTTTATACGTCAGAATCTGAATTCTGTAGACGTCAGATTCTGACGTATAAAGACAGTCCCGCACTGAAAGAAATAAAATATTTATAATTGTTGTAGACCAATAACAGATCTTTTAACATACCATATATTTTATGGATACCTTATATTTAAAGGGTGATGGTCGCCTGTTTTCGGTCTCCGAGTGTATATATATTTTTTTTCATAACTTGATGAAAAAATAAACATTGGATCAATGTATTGTGTGTGTTAAGTCTCTGGGGCGTAAAGTGTGTGCACAAGGTAAATAAGCGGCTAGTCAGACACACCCTGCCGCATGCACAGTAGCTGTGTGGCCTGAGAACGGGTTCTAAACTCAAGATAACGGTAAAACCCGCTATCTGATAGCCAAAACAGTATATCAGCCTGGTATCATTCACTATTATATAAGATCCTACCTTATACTGGTTCATAATCCGTGTTGTTATATCCAGATTCTATCCAGTTATCCAGATCCCGTGTAAGGATCCACCAGTGTGAGCACGGGGGTTCTGGCGTTAAAATCCCCCGGTATGTATGTGTGTGCCGTGACCTGACGGCGTGACAGAGTCGTCATGAGCGGCCAGGCGTGACCACGTAATCCTGTCACCGTGTGTAACTGTCATACCCCTCATAATATCACCAGCTAATGGTGGTTGAATACTAGGCCAGCGGTGCAGACAGTGGACGAACTCCTCATAATATCACCTTCCAATGGTGTTTTGATGTTCGACCAGCGGCGCAGACAGTCGACAAATATATACCTTTATCAGCATGTTTTCTTCAACCCATTGTGACTTCCGGGGCCCTTTTCAACCCCAGAACGGGTGTGTCGAAAGATCATAGGATAATTTCTAAACTTTAACGCTTTAACGCTTTAAGCCAAAAACGTTGTTAAATATATTGTGTATTCTGATGCCTGTGTAACTGTCACACCTATGTTATATCACCCTAGTCAATGTTGTTTTAACCTTGGCTAAAATAACATTCACAATATTGAATTGATATCAACAGACCGCTAGGGGTTTCTCCTAAAAGCACTGTATATATGTGTTTTCTGAGATCCTGCAGCCATCGTGCGCAGTACCAAGGTGTAGCAACATAATGCTTCCACGATTATTGAATATGTGTAGGCCCTATCTAAATATGGATAGGCTTATATATATAGGCCCTATATTTAATACGAATATCTAAATCTATTGAGAGTCACTCTTAAGCTATATTATAATTCTATTTTGTTTCCCATGCTTTTATTGGGCCAGAATCTTTTTGTAAAACGAATAATGAATTATTTAGATAATGTAAATAGTGTATAATATCATGCTGTCCGCTGACTTTTTTGTCTTATACTTAAGACCATGAATAAACTTCATTGTCATTGTCATTGCCATTGTTATTGTTAATCCTAAAAATAGTTCAATCCATCACAATTACGACTTTTTGATCATCATTCACTTGATAAATTATCAGATTACATTTTAATAATGATTGTGTATTGGATGCGGATCGTTATCCGAACCATCCCCAAAATGTAATTGCTCGATGCACACCTCTGGTAAAAGTATCATGCAAATCAGTTAACCCTTTGACTTCCAGGCCGGGGTGCATACCAGGATCCAGATATACTGGTGTAGGAGTTCTATTTTTCGTCATTTGAAGCTGGAATTGCTAACGCAATTTCCAGCTTCAAATGACGAAAAATACATAAATGTAGTATATATTTGACGAAAATTTGTGTCATTTTATGGTTACGTTCATTGGCGAATGACGACGGAAATTTCCGTCATGTATGGTAGTGAAAAGGTTAATTATTGTGCAAGTAGCATAATCCTTCCGACGGACAAACAAACAAAGAAACCAACAAAAAGCATAACCTCCTTTGCACAAGTAAATATAGCACTAGTTGTTGAACACGACTGGTGAATCATCAGCTGTATAATGCGCGTTGTTAAGTGACTCACGCTTAAGAACACACGCTATGTTTTCAACCCCGGTCACAGCAGGTGACTGCGATTCGACAAAAACGACTGCGGCGAAATTGAACCCTTCTGTGCAAGCAAGGGGATCGACTTTAGACGTCAGGATTTGACGACTTTAGATGTCAGATTCGTCTGAAGTCGATCCTCGCATTGTAAGAGTACTCATATTTCATAGACCCATCACTATATTATTCAATGCTATGTTTTTTTGATAGTGTCTCATAAGTCAGAACTGTCTGGCCACAATAAATGTAATGTTCTTAATATAAATGTGATACTTAAATAAATTTTACTTGACTTGACTTGACATAACATAGATATTCAAGTGAAGCGGAAAAAACTAACTGAGACATTTATGATGATTTCAATTAAAAAAAACGTTGGTCTCCATGGTTTATATACAAATATTTCAGCGTTGTAAGGGTTAACCCTTCCGCTGCTAGGCCCGTATATATACGGCATCAAGCTAGTTTCTGATTAAATTAAATGTCAATACAATTGATAAAATAGTTTTATGATAGATGCTAAATTAATTAAATAATTCCATTTTGCAGATGAATATTTTTCATAAAAAATATATTTTTCATCATTTAAAGCTGAAAATTCGGTTAGCAATTCCAGCTTCAAAGGAATGAAAATAGAAACACACAAAAATGGAAATGAATGAAAGTTAGTCTATGACGGGAATTGATTGAATCGTGGTCATGCGACATATCTGACAAGACGCCTTGCTGTGTGAAGTTGCGGGCAGCTGTGACAGTGTGTAGGCAATGTACATGTAAGTATGCAACAGTTACTTCATATCTAGTAGCCGATTTCTTATTGAAGGGAATTACTATTGTTTTTGAATGGGCAGTCTGCGATGGCTCATTTTCGTTAGGCTGTGGTCGAGACACAGGGGAACGCTGGTTCGAGTCCTGGGGGGAGGGGGGGGGGGCAGACATTTACTTACCCCCCCTTCTCCCGTTGTCTCATAAATGTCCACGTTTAGATCGAGTGTGAGTATAATTATGTTGCTTGAGACACGAGATATCAGGAAGTCATTTGATCAGAGTATAATATGTGTCGACTGGGGCCTTCTTCTGTTGCGATATTGTCAGAATGTGTCGACAGCGACTATTCGACTATATACGAGTGTTTTGAGTGTCAGTATAACAATGTGGTTTGAGGCAGGTCTATTAGGCTGGTGAATAGACCGCATTCTCTGTGCTGATATATCTATATACATTACGTGCCCCGAGGAATGTCACGAGGAGAAATATAAAACCGGATGGGTGGGGGTATTTACTCCCCCCCCCCCCACACACACACACCCAGTCTGTCCTCCTTGCTTTTAAATGATCTCATATGCATACGTAGTATAGGGCCTACATACTCACATTCCCTGGGACATCAAGTGCCACTTTATAAAGCCCTTAAAGTTATGCATTATGATTGTTTTACACATTTGAAGAAGTGTTGTGTCTCGCCATCGCGAAGAACATTTTCACGTCAGTAAATTATAATGTACAATTTCAATCAAAATCTAGACAAATTTATCGGACGAAGTCTAGTATTCTACCCTCGACCAATCGAAGAGTAGCTCAGCCTGTCACATGAAGAAATTACGCAATCACCGGCGTCATTCACTTGTTATTTAAATTACGGGGTAGGATATCATACTTGGGCCAATTATCAAATTGTATGCTCTTTCCTTGGTTGAAGGACATTCAAAGAGATTGAATTAATTACGATGGAGGTTTGCAGTCTGTGGCTAATTTTGACCCACTGTCTACGACACTGAGCCAACATTAGCCCAATATTAGGTTACCGTATCATGTTTGGCGTCACGCTGAATGTGGGCCAGCGTCACAGACGGCGGGCCAACATTAACCCAGCTTTGGTGCAAAGTATTGTGCCGGTACCGCCAGCATACCAGTACCGCCAGCTTGGCGTACTGACTAGGGCTGAATGGATACTGGCCAGCACCGGCGACGCTGGCCCAATATTTAACAGACATTGTGTCGGTGTCGGCTTGTACTCGCCACCAGCAGTATGCACTACCAGACCCGCAGCCCAGCAAACACAAGGCGTTGAACCAGTGCTGGTATAATGCTGGGCCAGCGTCGCAGACGATATGCCAGCATTGGACCAACATCGGGTCAACGTCTCGTGCTTGCAGGGAGTGTTGAAGATATTAAAGCTGATTGAGCCTAAAGACGATTTAATTACTGTAGATATACAAAAACGGGTTCCACCACATCAAAATACATAGTCTCTACTGTCCACAGGAGCCATTTAGTTTTAATAACATTAATTACAAACGCCATTGACAGTACATCTATTAGCTATCAACCTTTCTGGTTATTCTGCTGGAGGGGAGACAACTTCAGTTTTTTGTTCACATAAAACTAGACCCTTCTAGTTATTATTATTAATGTCAGAGAAGGGTTCAGCTGGTACAGGGGTATATTTGATGCTCATATCAAGGACATGACAGCAGTGTATCATATAAATAAGTTGAATAAGCTTGAATAGAGAAAGTATAATGGTTTAGTTGTCATAGAGACTCAGTCAACTGATGCGTGTATTTAACACCGGAATGCTTCTCCTTGTGTTCAATTATTATTGCTAGATCAATTGAAAATGCTCAAGCTACTCAGTCATTTATATCAAACCACTCCAGGGCCCGTATTCTCGTATAACTTACGATATATCATAGGCTTCCGATTGGTCAAGATGGCAATCTCGACCAATCAGAAGCCTACGATATATCGTAACTTGTACAAGAATACGGTCCCAGTCATTTTCTCTCCCTTAACCCTACAAACCATGGAGGCCGAAAGGTTTTTTCAAATGAAGTCATTATGAATGTCTTAGTTGGAACTTTTCGCTTCATTTAAATACCTATGTTATAGATCTACGTTCATTATAATGGGTCGACGGACATTATAAATATGCTACTCCTTAAAGATAGAGTCAGGTTCTAAACTCGCATGGTGTAAGCCTTCAGCATACAGTACAGTGTGGTTGATGAAGTAACCTGATTATAAGACTGGATACTACTCCAACGAATACTCACCCAACGTTGTTTTAATGTTAGGCCAACGTCTGCGACGCTGGCCCAACATTGAACCAACATTGCACAAATGTACAATGTTTGAGAGAAAGTCCTCCTTCCCAGCAAACACAAAACATTTGTATAACATTTATACAACGTCGGCCCAACGTCTTCGACGTTGGTCCAACATTGTACAAAGTCATACAAATGTGTTGTGTTCACAGGGTGTCGGTACACGCATGGGGTCAACCTGTTTCGAAATACCCACAGTAATACAGTCAGTTTGTTTGCAAAGCAAGGCCCAGCTAAGATCCAGGACAAAGGGTTTTGAGATTCGATGGAATTGTTACTCATAGATGTCGCTCAAGTATATATGAACTTGCTGTGATTTGAGAACTTGCTCTTAATGAGGCTTTGGGAATGAAACGCATATTTAGTATTATTATGGAATAGGGCCTTGGCCTACCCACGGGCACTATTGCCTTCTGGGGGACCCTTGTCCCGCGAATTTTGACAGTTGACTACACCTTTAAGTGCGGGGGTCGACTTCAGACGTCATAATCTGACGTCCCCGCGCTGAAAGGGTTACAGTATTCAAACTGCGATCTCTCATGTAGATGGTGATATCTGGAAAATAACACATCTTTTTACATTCATACGTGTATATTATACAACCACGATGGTCAGCATACGGCCAATGCCAAGTCGATGAGAAATGTTGGCCTGGCGTAAGTAATATAGTGTGAGTCTTGAACGCGTAGATCCCTTTGTAGTTTTGTATACTGCATTTTTTAAAATGGGATATATAGTATATATATATTATCATGTGAATGAAAGGTGAGTGAGTCGCTTTCTGTGCAATAATGGCAATATCGTGACAGAAGAAAGCCTTAAGTCGGGACATATACAATTTGGAGCAATGTGGATGCTCAACCCCGATGACAAACATCCGAACCGACCGGGATTCGACCCCAATACCACTGAAAAGGGTTGCCACGACGCCTTAAGCGCGAAACACCAACGCGATTGCCCGTGCGACGTTATAAAAAAAAAATTCAGTGCGGGGATCGAATTTAGACGTCAGAATCTGACGTCTGAAGTCGATCCCCGAGCTGAAAGCGTTAAACCTGTGGAGGCCGTGACCGTGATGTTGTGACCGCATAGGGGACGATGGACCTCATTGAGCCACCAAAGGGCAGATATGTTTTCACTGTATACCTTGATACATAGTGAATGGATGCTGACCACCGTATGTCTCCGCTGCTGTACCAACATTCATTTAAAATATAATTTATCGTCCCACTTTTCGCACAGCGAGGGAATAGTTTCCAGACGTCAGAATCTGACGCCTGTAGACGTCAGATTCTGACGTCTAAAGTTAATTACCGCACTGAAAGAGTAAAATGTTTATGATAGCCGTAAACCCATAACATAGGTATTCAAATGAACCGGAAAGAGCTACCTAAGATATTTATGATGATATGGTCATTACCGGGGTTGTTTTTCTATTGTGTTTACTGGGCATTCTCTGAAATAATGCCGTCTTGATTCAATTCACACAGCATTATTAGATCTGACCTAGGTATTATTAGACGACCAGACCATTGTTCTGACTGTCTACTGAGCTCTATTTGGCCGTCTACGAAGCACTATCTGGACGTTACAAATAGGCCGCATTGGTCCAGCATCAGTGTAATGTATTTCCAACGTTTTTGACGTTGGCCAATATTTAACCAGCTTCGGGCCAAGGTTGCATGTTTTTTGGCTAATAATGCTTGGTACCCCTGTCTCTGTGAGCAGCTCAGTAACTTGAACAGACGACCCGCTTTAAGACACACAGCTCTGTGGCGGATTGAGAGAGGGGTCGCCGGAGGTACTACCTCCTCTGTTCAACGTACCCAAAACAAGCACACGACCATATAAGGCCTATGAGCCGAAATATTTATAACAATTTTCCACCCTTTTGAAGCCGTATATTTTTCAACACAGTCAGTTGTAGGCCTATAAACAGTGCTTATCTACGTCAGAAACAATGTTGCGCTACTGATGGTACAACTTCTGCGATGCTGGCCCAACATTAAACTGACATAATTTGAATGTATCATGTTTGATGCATTGGATATGATATTGACCCAGCATTGATTTGTATGCTGAGAAATACCTGAAATTATATTTTATTCTCTTGCTTTGATATGATTTGTTATGAGCCATTGACTGTTAGTTTGATTGTGAATGGCAAAGAAATATAAACATGAATATAAACATGATTATTTAATAAAAATATATATATAAATATTACATTGAAATTAACTTAAATTGTATAAAGAAAAAAGTTATATTGTACATACCAAATATGTATTAATGATTGGGAAAAATCAAGAATCAAGTTACTATGATGAAGCACGTCTCACCACCAGCAAGTACTACTTTTTTCTAAATGACACCAGATTTACTTTTGTTATCAGTTGCTATATGCGCACACAACCCCACTCCTATAAATGGGCGTGTTCAAATTTCAACAATAAACAACACTTTGGTTCGTAGATTTTTTTGGTGTTTAAAGGTGGGGTAGACACAGGGGAGGGGTTCTGGTAACGACTATGCCATTATTAGAAAGAAACCTCTTCGGGCTACGCTCAGAAGCTTCTTTCTACTAATGCCGTGTTCTTCACCAATTATCTAATACTTAAAATTGAAAAAAAACCTTTGGTCTCAATAGTTTATATTAAAAATATTGAGCGCTGTAAGGGTTCAACCCCTATTGACTGACTGCTAGTTAGTATTGTGGGGAGCCTCCGTGACCGAGAGGTAGCGTGCTCGGCCTCAGACCGCCAGGGCTCGAATTTCGAATCCTGTGTCTGAAGGACAGTGTCATCTCAATCATCTCACCATCCTCAGGAGGTTCTCCTGGCCCAGTTTAGCCTATATGTGCACAAAGGTGGCCTAAAGCCCGATTCATTTCATTTTTCATTTCATATTGACTGACTGCTGTTCACACCATTATATGACTCATACTGACAGTCACGCTTCGTGACATCGTCACGATCTAGTCCAGGGGTGTCAGAGAATGTCACGGTTCACAGCATAAAACTGTCATCTCGACATATATGGACACTAAACACGGGACTTTAAGCCAATGTTGTTTTTTGGGCCATAGTCCAAGGTATCACGTTTTGATGGCATCCCAGCAAACACGAGACATTGAGCCAACGTCGGGTCAATGTTGGTCCGCCGTCTACAACGGCGGCCTAACATTAACCCAACATTGGTTCAATGTCTCGTGTTTGCTGGGATGGCCCCTAAGCATATCGCTCAAAATTCCTTAAACTGTACATTTGGTGTCGCCGGCATATGTAGGCTGATATAAAGCAAATTGCGTACTAGTATTGGTACATTCCCATTCCTGACTGAAATACCTTTCCAATGATACCAAGTTTGTCGAATTACCACTGGTAGTTTTTAAACTACAGCCACATAGGTAAACCAAAATTGATCAGAATGTTAAATCCGTTATGTCGTTTGTGGATCACTAGCTATTTCACGCACTGAGAGCAGAGAAGAAAGGAAAGAACATCCTCGTATGCAATAGTACAAAAAAAATATGTTTAATTCAGTAACTAATTGAGTTCCTAATAAATTATTGCACAATGTTTATGATATCACAGGTGTCGCCGTTATGCTGTTGAATCCGTTATGTATTATTTGTTTGATAAAAACGTCGGTTTAACTCGACAATTAATTCACCCTGTGCTACTCATTTCACACATGTAGTAGACTATTAATGGAAAATAAATCAAAATCCCATACGAATTGAAGTATAACTTAATAATACTCGTTATATGGTGGCAATGTTCATTTTAACATTAGGGAATGTTGAATCCGTTATGTCGATTTGGCAGCCATGAGACATTCTTAAGATATTGTTTACACTTTTCCTCTCTTGTGACCAATGGTATGTGTATATATGACTAACCACAACACACCGAGTTTGATAATTTATAGTCACACGAGACCTTATTGGGTATTGTAAGTTGTTCCAGTTAAATCCGTTATGATAAATCCGTTATGCTCCATGACCTATATTTGCATATTACCATATAATGTCTGGTCAGTTTTTCATATAGTTAGTATTTTCTGCCATGCTTCTTACACATACATCACGGGGGTAATCTGAAGTACGATAAAAGACGCTGTTGCCTCGAATTATGGAATAATGAGAACAAGTAAAGTACCAAGCTTAATCACTTTTAACGTATGATCTCTTGTCAGCACATGTAACGATAATGTAGGAAAAACTTAATGTTGTGTGATACATAATTAGAGCTCTAATTCTTGAACACAATCCAGCATAACGGATTTAACATTTTTAATAACGGATTCAACAAACAATGTATTGTCGCAGTACGCGTTAAAACATACGAATATGACAAGCAGGCAAGTAAGCAAGCAAGCCAGCAAGCCAGCCAGCAAGCCAGCCAGCAAGCCAACCAGCCAGCCAGCCAGCCAGCCAGCCAGCCAGCCAGCCAGCCAGCCAGCCAGCCAGCCAGCAAGCCAGCCAGCCAGCCAGCCAGCCAGCCAGAAAGCAAGCCAGCAAGCCAGCCAGCCAGCCAGCCAGCCAGCAAACAAGCCAGCAAGCAAGCCAGCAAGCAAGCAAGCAAGCCAGCAAGCAAGCCAGCCAGCAAGCTAGCCAGCGTACAAGCAAGCAAGCAAGCAAGCCAACAAGCCAGCCAGCCAGCAAGCCAGCCAGCAAGCAAGCAAGCAAGCAAGCAATCAATCAATCAAGCAAGCAAGCAAGCCAGCCAGCCAGCCAGCCAGCCAGCAAGCCAACAAGCTAGCCAGCCAGCCAGCAAGCTTGCAAGCCAGCCAGCAAGCCAGCCTGCAAACCAGCCTGCAAGCCAGCCAGCAAGCCAGCCAGCCAGCAAGCCAGCCAGCCAGCAAGCCAGCCAGCCAGCCAGCCAGCCAGCCAGCCAGCCAGCCAGCCAGCCAGCTAGCAACCCCGCAAGCCAGCCAGCAAACAAGCCAGCCAGCATGCAAGCCAGCAAGCAAGCCAGCCAGCAAGCAAGCCAGCAAGCAAGCAAGCCAGCAAGCCAGCAAGCAAGCAAGCAAGCAAGCCAGCAAGCAAGCCAGCAAGCAAGCAAGAAAGCAACAGTTCAAGAGTATGAGCAAATGGTTAGTCACATCAAAGAGCTTGATGATCACTTAAAGCCAGCTCCTGACTCAGAAAATGTACACAGTGTGTTTACTACTGGGATAGGAAAGGTTTACATCAGAGAAACGTCGTGCTTCTGTTCCAACTGTTGGGTAAACGGCGACTTCAATCCAGAAACATCATGCGACGGGTGGTTGTTCGGAAAAGTGACAAAGGCTTCAGTTCATGAATTCAGGAACACAGAAATGAGTGTGAGTCCCCAGTCAGATCATAATCCAATATCTAGCCATGAATCACGTGGAAAAAGATCAGTGCACATTTCTATGGCAGCAACACCACCCAGCTTAATGACTCTCAACAGTTAGACAAGCAAAATCCTGGTCAACCAGCTGCAGCAGCAAATGTGGAATACACGAATGGGAGCTTTATAAACGCTCTTTTAGAAGGCAAACACTATGTCGGACAATTAATCGATATTGATGATACAAAGGAAGATCAACCACTGCTGATAAACTTCATGACCAAGACACAGTGCCACAAGGTGGCACAATTTAAATGGCCATCTTCAAAGATCAAATATTTAATTTGCATGTATCCTAATGAAATTGTGCTCTGTATCCCGCCTCCAGTTGCTGGGAAGAGCGGTATATACACACTGTCGCATGATGTGCACTTGCCATCAAATCTGATATTTGGCTAAAACATAAAGTTGTACATGATTTATGAATATGGACATAATTATGCTAATGTTACGACTACGTAATATGGAGAAGCAAAATGTTGAATCCGTTATGATGGACACTTGTATGTGCATAAGGATGTGGACTCGTTACAATTAATAGATTACATTATATTTTGTTCCATTGACAAATTTCCAATGAGCACAATACACCCACTGTGATTGGACAAGTCATCTGAATGGTATTGATAAAGATGTAAGTACTTTTTTACAGATATATGATCTCCTGATGCCAAATAATACAAGTTTACGATTCTTCACGTTCAATAACTAAGAGCTCTATCAACACGTACATCTGTTGTAAAATAGATTCACCTGGGTTTTTTTCGAATTCAACTTAACTAGTAGTCCCGAACTTAGCTGGTAGATCCGTTCTTCGCTACACAAATTTCTTTTAAAAATAATGTGTTGAATCCGTTAGTAGGTGTTTCCCAGTTAATAATCCTTATATATGACAAAATGTGCCGTATATGGATTGGATTCGTTACTTTCCATGTCCAATGATTGCAGCACATGCATGGAGGATTACAGAATAGCTGCTACAAAGAAAATAGTTAAGATTTTATGATTGTGTTATTACTTTATTGAAATAAAGTCCATGTATTTCCATAAATGTTTAGACTTTCTCTTTGAAAGATATATCTAGAGACATTTTATTTTAAATATGTACTCTTATATATCAAAAATATTTAATTTTTATGGGTAATTTAGGGAGCATGAATAATAATAATATCCAATTCATGAAAACGTCATTTGGTTTCTCCTGAATTGTTGAATCCGTTATAATAAAGTGTTAAGTAAAGTGACTGTCATACTCAAAGGATACATGCCGGAAAGAGATTTCAAACAGGCATATAGCCTCAGAAGTGCTATAAAAACTACAGACACGTATTGTTGTTTGGTTGTTTTCAAAATAAATTGACATAGCGATTGTGACAGCATGATAATATTTTTAGCCATGAATTTTGCATATCATATTAAAATTCACTATCTTATTCAGATGGCAATTTAATTAAAACGATCCTCGCAATTGCACTGGATCATTTATTATTTTATTGGCCGAAATGAATAAAATCATTTAGCAAACTTTTGCAATCCTTGCATCAACTAAAAAGAAAACAGTGCATGGTAATCTGCACACACGCCCTTCAAAACGGATTTAACAATATGGCTGACAGGCAATTATGTAAACGCTTTTTTAAATAATTTTTTTCTTACGAAATAATTGTAAATGAATGGTAAGCTATTAATTATAAGACGCCGTGGGTGTCTAGTTCCTACGAAGACCCAGAGGGGACATAGGAAGAAAAAAAATAATGTGAATATCCCGTACGTACGTAATCATGATCCCGTACGTACGCAATCATGATCCCGTACGTACGCAATTATTATCCCGTACGTACGCAATCATTATCCCGTACGTACGCAATATATCCCGTACGTACGCAATCATGATCCCGTACGTACGCAATATATCCCGTACGTACGCAATCATGATCCCGTACGTACGCAATCATGATCTCGTACGTTCGCAATGATAAAAATTCAGTCAACAAGAAATCAGGGTCGTTGTCTGGGGTGGGGGTGGGGGGGTGCGCACCCCCCCCCCCCCCCACTGCCGGAGCACAGTATGGTCGTCACATTCTTCAGTGTTTTTGTCGTAATTATTATTATTATCGTAATAATTATTAATCGGAAAATAAAAACAAAAATAAGCCGGGATTTTAACAGAAAACGACCACTTTTTGTGAAATATATAGGCCTCATAAACGTGCACAACACACAAAGAACGGCTGGACTTTCAGAAAATGAAACAATAATAATAAAGACCCATTTATTTGATTTGTTTAGCTCTTTTGTTAACGACCATGTCTTTTTGACTTAGACACTTCTCGAGCACTGATAGGCCTATAGAATGTCACGCCTCTGAATTCGATCCTTCGGGGACTTTGGCATTATAACATTGTTTTAATTCAACAAATAATTGAAAAGACACCCCCTTGCTTCAGTCGAAATTACCTGGCCCGAGGATGAGGCTTTTTCTTATTTCTCTGAAAACGTCACCGGTCGATGCCCCCTGGACCCGAAGGATTTGTAATATATATATAGGCTACATGTAATATGTAGCATATATCAGGCGGGCACCGGCAGTAACAAGTAATAAGTAATTTATTCTGAAAAATTGCAAGGCAAGATGCAGATAAATTGTATGCCAGGTGTCGATCAGCAGCAGGATTTTAGATCCATTCCTATATGGTCCGTGAAATTAAACGAAGGAAACTTTAAAGGCTGTACCAACTGTTGTGTGCATGATATGATGCGAGTCCAACACTGGTGTGGATAACTGACACCTGCTGAATAATTACACACGTTTTTTATGTTTATTATCCCAAAAATTTTCAAATTATATTCTAACTTAAATTAGTTACATCAGTTAAATTAGTTACATTGAAACATAAATTTCGTATAAATGGTTTATACCGAGGTTTTGTAGCTAAGGCCTTTACTTAATGAAAATATTATGCACCAGGAAGCAACTGCTAGGTATATTTTACCTCCAACCAATCGAAGAGTGGTTCAGCCTGTCACATGACGTGATCAGCCAATCACCGCCGTTATTAAGCTGTTATTTAAATCAGGTAGAATAACAGACTTGAGCCGGGATACCTAATTCAAATTTTACATTGTTAACAAGTAGCCTATTCGATAACAAGCCACGCCCACTCCGTTGTTCGTATGCCCAGCAAACACGAAATATTGAGCCAGTGCAGGGTTAATGTTGTACTGGTATCGTAGACGGTGACCCAACATTAAACAAGCATCGAATCACTATCTAGCTTTTGCTAGGTAATGATATTATAATCTGGTGTCTTTTTTCTGATACAGCAAACAAAAGCCGCAAATGTTAGCACGAAACTGGCCGGCTAAATGTGAGACAAATGTTCGCAACATTGGCCCAATATTGATTAAGTGATAGGCCTAGTTGGCCAGATATCTCTGTGGAGAGAGTGTCACGCATAATGCATACTGTGATGTTAGAATTATCAGTTGTGGGAGGATTTGATTGACAGTTTCCCTCACCCAATCACCGCTAACTAACGAGATTGGTTGACACATCTCGTATATTTTCGCAACCTTGGTGCTTACCGTGAAAATACGATAGTTTTTTTCAAATCGTTTTAATCATGATGGCCCAATGTTTGAGACGTTGGCCACAATTTGGCCTATCATTATATATATTTTTTATTTATATATATATAGTGGAAAACATAAATTAACAGCAATTTTAATGTTACAGACAGTAGTGGACTATGTAACTGGTTATTGTGACATTTTTAGATTATCCCTAGGGTCGAACTAGTTTCAGGGTACCGGGGCCGGTGTTTGTTGAAAATAATTTTAGCGTACCGGTTGGGGGGGGGGGGTAAGTTGAAAATATATATAGCATAATTTTCAAGCAAGGCCGACTTTTAAATTGAGTGCTAAAAAATCTCAGTCGCAATAAAATACACAGACGAAGAAGCATCGTGGTGTTATTAGATTAGTGTGTTGTTTAGGTGTAATTGTACATGTCTCAAAGAAAATAAGTATTTTATATTTTACAACAACATGGAAATACAAGATTGTATTTGACCAACATAGTTTACACTAAGTCTTCTACCTAACAGACATTACCCTCAGATCTCTGAGCAGGTTGTATAATAATATAGGTTCCTTTTAGGAGCTACATGTAATAATAATATTTTAATGTACACTTCATTGTGCGATAAAGGGGACTCATAACTTTTACAATTCTAGAATATAATGTTCAATGCAATAAATTAGACGATGTTCTCGCTACTGCGCGCGCAGCATATGTGTTTATTGAAATACATTGCTGTTGTTGGTGCAGTGGTTACGGCTGCCTGCTTGGAAAGTCGGAGATCGCGGGTTCGAGCCCCACTCTGGCCTCAAAATTTCAAAGAAACAAAATGTTTCTTCTTCGCTTATCCGTAAAGATTCAATATTGTGGGGAGCCTCCATGACCGAGAGGCAGCGTGCTCGGCCTCAGACCGCCAGGGCTCTTATTTCGAATCATGTGTCTGGAAGGCAGTGTCATTTCATCCATCTCACCACCCTCAGGAGGTTCTCCTGGCCCAGTTTAGCCTATATGTGCACAGAGGTGGCCTAAAACCCCATTCATTTCATTTCATTTACATGATTTGGAAGGGTTGATTTAACGAGTGGTACGACAATAACCCGATAATGTCCCAATGCTTGGGCCAAAATGGGGGCTTGGTTGGGGTAGTGTATCGTCACTCCTGTGTATATAATAGGGTGTCCCGGTTGTCTGGAGGACATTACAAAACTTCGGAGTCAGGGATAAACTTGAGTAACTATCCTAATTGGTAGATCTGTGATTGAAAGACAAATATCGCCATATCTATTACCACCCACGTGAAAAGACGAGACTTGTCAGAGGCATAACTGGTCACTTCGCAAAATGTACATAGAAAGCGTTAGAGCCTCCCCCCCCCTCCCCTTGCTCGCTTTTCTAAACCAGCTGATAGGCATATGAAAGCTCTTGATATATAATTGCATAATGAGTCAATAAAATAAAGCAATTTAAAATACGTACGAGATCATGATTGCGTACGTACGGGATCATGATTGCGGACGTGCGGGATCATGATTGCGGACGTACGTGATAGTGATTGCGTACGTACGGGATCATGATTGCGTACGTACGTGATAGTGATTGCGTACTTACGGGATCATGATTGCGTACGTACGTGATAGTGATTGCGTACGTACGGGATCATGATTGCGTACGTACGTGATAGTGATTACGTACGTACGGGATCATGATTGCGCACGTACGAGATCATGATTGCGTACGTACGTGATCATGATTGCGTACGTACGAGATCATGATTGCGTACGTACAGGATCATGATTGCGTACGTACGGGATCATGATTGCGTACGTACGGGATATATTGCGTACGTACGGGATCATGATTGCGTACGTACGGGATATATTGCGTACGTACGGAATGATGATTACGTACGTACGGGATAATGATTGCGTACGTACGGGATCATGATTACGTACGTACGGGATATTCACATTATTATTTTTTCTTCCTATGTCCCCTCTGGGTCTTCGTAAGTTTACGTACGTACGGGATATTCACATTATTATTTTTTCTTCCTATGTCCCCTCTGGGTCTTCGTAAGTTCCATATAAAAATAGTATTTTGTCAAACGAAGTTGATACATTTCCAAGTTTTATAATAGCCGGGTGTACATCTTAAGGAATTTTGAGCGATATCATACACGCCCAGTTTACTAATTACTGGGAAAACTCTCAACCAATGCTATCTCAATGTCGTGCCACCGTCTACGACGCTGGCACGGAATTGAGCAAGAATTGGATCTATATCATACACGCCCAGTGCTAGTTCAATTACGTACCAACGTCTGCTGCACTGGCCCACTGCTTATACCTAGCTGAACCAGCTTCACCAGGAAAACTCGCGTCGTGACCGAGGTGAATCTTTGGTCCACATTCAATATATTTTTTTATAAATAATGACAATGATGTTGATTCGTGGTCTCTTGAAAAAAATAGCGAGGCGCGCGACATGCTTTTTTCATTATTTACAGCACTTAGGCCTATATTATTCACACAGTTCTATCAAGAAAGTTTTATAAATAGTCAATACACAACTCACAGTAAGTTCGTCCCCTTGGATATGAAAGGGTGTATCTGCCACTTTGTAAAGTGGCAGATACACCCTTTCATATCCAAGGGGACGAGTTGTCTTCATGACTAATTCCTTCAAAATTTTTGTTTACAAAATTTTTGTTTACAAACATTCCCCAATACTAATACAACAAAAGAGCCTTGAATTTTAGCATAATACGTGGATAGATTTATGCAGAATCTTGACGTCATATGTTTCAGACACCATTAGTTAAAGAAACTAGGGTTTACACACACATATTGATATTAAAATCATAGAAATCAGGTAATCAGTAGTAGCTTAGCATGGAAATAGTGGGCTATCATGGCAGCGATTTTAGAGAAGGAGGTGTGTCCCTAAATCTGTCGTTTGTGCCACTCAAATGGCTGCTAGTGGTCGAACCCATAATACTTGTAATCGTACACGCCTTCCTGTGGGACTGGAATTTGACCAAGGCGGAAAAACCAATCTTTAATAAATGATACATTCTTTGATCCGTTGTTGATTCAAAGCTGCTCTAATGTGTACGATGATGGCCCAACATTGAACCATTAAATCAGCGACGGCCCATTGCTGGAACCAACTATGACGTCACAAGTTTGGATATTGAACAAGACAGATATCAGAATAAATGGTTTCTATGACGATGTCGTAATGACTGGTATCTACATAAAAAAATAAAAAATTGACAACTTTATTGGCAAAACTCCTAAAACTTACAAAAAAGGAGAATAATAATATTGATCTTAAACAATTTATTATCTGTTCTTAAATATTAATAGTACTATTAAGATGTCAAATGGTGATAGTAAAGTATGTGTATCATCAATATCAACTATTTGTAATGAAGTATCATTTAAATTGGCATTTTATTATGTGGTCTCATGCACGAAAAAATCAATGTTTAAACATTAAAAAAAAAAAAAAAACTGAAAATCTCCTCATCAATATACGAGTATTTCAGAGAGAACCATTTATTAAGCTGGTAAACATTTAAGAACATGAAGTTAGACATGAAATTGAAGTTAGTAAGTAACTGCTAATTATATAACCCTGCCAAAACAGAAATATACTAGTAAGCAACATAAAAAATATCGGATAATAGCCGAAAAGTCTCTCCCGATCATTCGAAACTAGGTCAAAGGTTATTTCTAGGTCAAATCATTGATTGTGACGAAACAAATACTTTGTCCTATCATGCTTGTTTATTCTCCTGCTGACATGTGTTACTTTATATTGTCCTTTCACACGTGTGGCTATCGGGGAAACACGTGGATTTAGGAGGGTCAGGTGAACGTGTTTATAAAGGTGGGTGATCTGATTACACGTGGTAATATTACTACGACAAGTGCTTGTAACTCATAGTAGCACGTGCAGTGATTCACTAATATAATATTGTCTTGATTTGACAAATCACGATCCTTTGATTGACATCCTTTGATTGATTGAATGCTACATTGCCATTGGACCTGGCAAAGGCATTGCTCTGCACTGTGTACCCAGTGAACACAACACATTTGTATGACTTTATACAATGTTGGACCAACGTCGAAGACGTTGGGCCGACGTTGTATAAATGTTATACAAATGTTTTGTGTTTGCTGGGTATACTAGGCCTATATGGACCGGTGTACCTATTTTACTTTTTATTCTTCAAGATACCGACTTATATATCGATCTGATGATATTGATATAGAGCCTATATCAGCATCGTTTATTTTAGTTTAAAAATACAATCTAAATGACAAAACTCATGCATTATATTGTGGAACTTGTAGCCTCCCTCAGGCTCATATAATTATTTAATTTTGGATTTTTTGAGTTTCAAAAATATTTTAAGCGGGAAATACCAATGCGAGATTCTACCGAATTTGACAGTACAGACACGGTCTAGATCTAGACTCCAATTAATTTACTTTTTATTTTTAAATGGTCATGCATGCATATATTTTTTTAATTAAGCGTCTGCCACAGACTACATGCTAGTCTCACATAGAGCTAACAATAAAATAAAAATAACGATTAGACTTATATTATAATAGAACAATTTGTTTACAAATCTAATAAAAATGACGTGCTAGTTAAAGTTGTGGGTAAATATATCATATCATTTTTTTCCATAAGCATTACGCTTTAACCTTTAAAGCTCTAAGTTCTTTAATTAAAATTTGCACCCACTTTAAGTTGTGTCTCGCCACCGCGACCCGCAACTTCAAGTGCTTCAAAGTTACTCATATTTGGTTAATTTGAGATCAAACATTTAGAAAAAAACCACTCATTTCATTCCCAATAACTGTGCTTTGATCGGCTAATAAAACGGATTGAAAACGACAATAGTCGTGCTCATCGCTTTGAACCCTAGATACATGTTCCGTTACATGTCAAATGGTCTAACTATGAAAATACTAAATGGAATTTTGCGAAATTTTCAGGGTTGTTGCCAAATTACCAGATAATAATGGTTGTAAAATTTCGTCACACTCGCTTGAGAATTGACTGACTGGATACCAAAAAGCTAACTTTCATTTTGGACCATCTACCACCGTCGGACAGACTGTAGATCCCTCAAAACATACTTGATTTTCCTACAACCGAGGGTTTTAGAACGAAAATTCCCATGAGACTGGTCTACTAATACATAGCAATTTTCTTCAATTTTTAAACCACATCCAATCATCTTCATCCACTACAAGTCGAGAATTGCGACAGCAATTCGCGGCTTGTGGTGGATGAAGATGACAATGGTAAATTCAGGCCTAAAAGTGCTAAACCCTAGAGCACTGAATAAATTTAAATTTAAATTACTTGAAGCTGTGTTTCGCTACTGCACTCAAGTGACCGAAAATTGCTTGGATATTTTGTAAAATTTACGTCGCATACTTTCTTAATATCACATACTTAATGAAATATTTCAATTTCAGAATCTGGTCCCACAGGTTCTAATAAAAGCACCGAATGTCTACGCCAATGCTCTAGGCCCTAGGCCCTAGGGGTTAACCCTTACAACGCTGAAATATATTTTTGTATGAACCATGCAGACCAAAGGTTTTTTTGCAATTTGAAATCATCATCAAGTTGTTAGTTAGCTCTTCCCGATTCATTTCAATACATATTTAGGGGTCTACTGCCATTATATTTTTTTCAATTCTTCCAGCGCGAGGATCGAGTTTAGAGATCAGAACCTGGCGTCTATAGAATAGATTAGCATTTTAACCCTTATGCTAGAATTAATAACGTAATTTCAGCTGACGAAAACTATTTATATTTCTGAAAAAATAAACATCTTACTGAAAACGTTTGTTGATAATGATCTTTCGCTTCATTTGAATACCTATGTAGTATGTTATGGGTCTACGGCCATTATACAGTTTTAATTCTTTCGGTGCGGAGACTGTCTCTAAACGTCAGAATTTGGCGTTCGTCTAAAGACGGTCCCCCGCGCTGAAAGGGTTAACACATAATGAGCATTGGTGGTAAATAGTAATCTAGTACAGCTACGTAGGCCTACGTAACTAAAAACTCGTAACGCAGTGTTAGACGCACTATAATTATTTATGGAGCCATAGGCCTATATCTCTGTTTTGGCGGACAGCTGCTTCTGCAGCATATATGGTCTCACCACCCTAAATAAGCCGCAATCCGGCCAGGTGTCTACTGATAATGGAATCATGACACAAAATATTGTTAACTTTTCTGTTCTAACCTCTGTTGAATTAAAAAAAAATGCAAACAGGTTATAATTTTGTGAATATTTAATAAGCACACGTTGTGTCCGTCATGCAGGATAGCAGATATAACTGTTTCATGATAATCTCGCAGGGGTACAGTGGGTTAAAAGGATGTGTGTCTGGTGTGTAACAGAGGGTAAGAATTGGAGCTAATTTTGAGCTGTTCTGACGTTCATACACGGCATGGACTGTAGCTCAAAATCTGTCTGGCTACCAAACATATATCGGACACATTTTTGAAAAAGGACAGATGAGAGTTTGTCATGATATGCGACACTAGATGTGGATATTGTCGAAAAGGGGTGAAATCGGCCTATGGAATTGAGGCATTTTACATGTATGTCAATGGGAGCGGCATTTGGGGTGGTGAGACTATATTGCATATTAAGTTGATTTTCTATCCTGTTTTATTTTTTATTCACCAGGTGTCTCTATTTTTATTTTACAGGTGGTCACCAGGCGTCCCTCGCAGCGACTAAACATGGACAAGTCACAAGTTCTGGCGGCTCAGCGCTCACTGGCTGAGCTGAGGATAGGCCAGAACTCAGCTTGGATTTCATTGGTCACCAGTCCGGATATGGGAGTGTGAGTTTTCCAGAAGTTGACCCGATGTTGGGTTTATGTTGGGCCAACGTCGAAGACGGGGGCCCAACATTAAGCCAATATTGGGTAGAGGTGTCGTGTTTGCTGGGTTGTTTGTTTCAATCAATCAATCAATCAATCAATCAATCAATCAATCAATCAATCAATCAATCAATCAATCAATCAATCAATCAATCAATCAATCAATCAATCAATCAATCAATCAATCAATCAATCAATCAATCAATCAATCAATCAATCAATCAATCAATCAATCAATTAATCAATATAAATCAATCAATCAATCAATCAATCAATCAATCAATCCATCAATCAATCAATCAATCAATCAATCAATCAATCAATCAATCAACCAATTAATCAATCAATCAATCAATCAATCAATCAATCAATCAATCAATCAATCAATCAATCAATCAATTAATCAATCAATCAATCAATCAATCAATCAATCAGTAAAGCAATCAATCGATAATATTTTTATAGCAAATGCATCCTCGGATGATTAAGCTAAGAGGCGCGTGCATGATTATTCTGTTCGATTCCAAATTCTCTGGTCGTCAGAACAATAGGAGACTGATGACTTAATGTTGGTTCACCCTCTACAATGATGATCCAATATTAACACATCTTTGGGTCAGTATCTCATATTTGCTTTGCTGATTTCATTTTTTGTGAGTCAGTTATGTAAGTTTTACGGTGATGTTTGAATATAAATTGAATTGAATAATTATTCAAAATAATTTGTTATTCAAATTGGAATAAAATGCAATAACTGTTGGCAGACTTGATGGCCATTCAGAGTGGAATACAATACACCTATTTGCATGACCCTTTGAAATAGTATTTCGAGGACACTTAGTAGTATTTCGTGAGCACCAAATACTCTCATGGTCGTAAACCGACCACTGTAGTATTTACTGTGGTATTTGTTACAAATCCTCCCATCGCATTCCTGCTAACTATACCAGCTCCGTCCTCTCTGTTTGCTCGTTGGTTTATCTCCTGTGGTATGTTTTACAGACCATTACATTGCACTACCAACTACCAGCTCCGTCCTGTTTCTTTGTCTGTTTGTTTGTTTGTTTGTTTGTTTGTTTGTTTGTTTGTTTGTTTGTTTGTTTGTTTGTTTGTTTGTTTGTTTGTTTGTTTGTTTGTTTGTTTGTTTGTTTGTTTGTTTGTTTGTTTGTTTGTTTGTTTGTTTGTTTGTTTGTTTGTTTGTTTGTTTGTTTGTTTGTTTGTTTGTTTGTTTGTTTGTTTGTTTGTCTATCTCCCGTGGTATTTGTTACAGACCTTTACATCGCACTCCTGGTAACTACCAACTCCGTCCTGCTGAAGCTGGAGATAATGATATGCAGATTATACCTGGTAAGTACAGAGTCAAGTACCCGCTGTACATGTTGTAAGTAACAAGCTCAGTTGAAGTGTGTCTCGTTACCGTGATCCAACGATTCAAGTGACTGAAAATTAGTCGGAGTTTTCAAAGTAATCCTTTTCAGCGCGAGTATCGTCTTTATACGTCAGAATCTGACGTCTGTAGACGTCAGATTCTGACGTATAAAGACGATCCCCGCGCTGAAAGAAATAAAATATTTTAATGGTCGTAGATACATAACAAATGTATTCAAATGAATGAGAAAGAGCTAACTAAGACAGTTATAATGATTTCAATTTGAAAAAAAATTGGTTTTTATACTTTATTGGAATATCTTTCAGCGTTGTAACGGTTAACCCTTTCACGCCTGAATTTACCATTGTAATCTTCATTCACTACAAGTGGCGAATTGCTGTCGCAATTCTCGACTTGTAGTGGATGGAGATGATTTGAAGTGGGTGAAAAATGGAAGAAAATTGCAATGTATTGGTAAACCAGTTTCATGGAAATTGGCATTCTAGAGCCCTTAGTTGTAGGAAAATTAATGTAGCCGGGTGTGTGTATGACGGACTGGAGTGATTACTACTCTGGCCAACGAGACGACTCTTTGGCTAGACGCGTAGCACTCAGTGATTTAATATAATAATTTAATACATCGTGAGGGCTTAAAGGGTTAGGTCATACAATATGTCAGTTTCATAGACTTGAATCATATTGTTATTGTTTCAGAAAGTAAGAGTTGGGGATCTGTGGTAATCCAAGGCGATCAGGCTGACGATGATAGAGGTGCGTCCACTGACAGGCAGTGACCTCTAGATGTCACCTTGTTACCCAGGAAAAAAACGAAAGATTTGTGTCCACGGACAGACAGGGCCAAAAAGTGAACTCCATGTGCTAGCTGGTGACCCACAGAGGTCAAGCTCAGGTGGACAAATTTGTATCCTCAGATAGAGAATAGATTGACCTTGTGACCCAGAAAGGTCAAGCTGATGAACATACAGGTGACTCCCTCGACAGACAGTAAAGTGACCTTTATCTGTGACCCAGAGAGGTCAGGCGGTACATAATGGTGGTGTATCCACATATTGACAAATGAATGACTCCTGTGACCTTGCGATCCATTGGGTTAGACTGAAGAAGATGGTGACATTGTGACCCATAGACATGATAGAGTAAGAATTGTGGAGCTGAGGAATGTACTCTGGTGACAATCGTAAACATTTTCAGAGCGGGGGGCGACTTTTGAGGTCTGAATGACGTCCAAGTCCGCAATGAATAACTTTATCATATCTACAACCGTCGTAAAATAGGTATTTAAAAAGCTGTTTAAACCATTTATAATTCATCCAGAGTAAACAACCTTTTCTCTACTTCTCTGTCTTTCAATCATTTCTGTTATCAAAGTCACGTAGTAATCCTTTCACCTTCAATCACGACTATACTGTAAGATAAATGTGCATTAATGGCATATTGTTTAGACTCAAAGTGTGCAAATATAAGTAGTTTTGACCCATTTGAAATTGTGAGTTGCGGTAACGAGACAAAATTTTAGTTGGGTACAATTTTTTTTATGCGGTCTTTATGGGCCTATACTAAACAATAATTGGAAGTAAATAGTTTATTTTAATAGACCCTACCCTGAAAAAAGTGTATGTTAATGTTTGCACTCAGCGGGAAGTAGAATGAACTATGTGCAAGATGACCTCTGAGAATACAGAATGACCTGGTCGATTGTATACAAAATAAGCCACGTGCCGCGGAAATGCGGCGCGGAAGCTTGGTTGTCATCAACCCTTTTAGGTCTGAAATTACCATTGTCATCTTCATCCACTACAAACCGCGAATTGCTGTCGCAATTCTCGCTTTCAGTGGCTGAAAATGATTTGAAGTGGGTGAAAAATGAAATAAATATATCGTTGTTATTATTAAAGCAAATATTCATTCTTAACCCCCTAGGGGTAGGGAATTAGGTCATTTTCTAAGAGATGCAAAATGCTGTTTTTTTGCATCGCGAGGGTTTAAAGGGTAAATAAAATAACCCATCTCGACCAATCACAGTCACTTTGATAATAATAGCACCAAGGACCCATCACACTAATGACCATTAAATTAGGATATCTTAACTTTCTCTTATTTTCATTAGAAAAGTTAAGATAAATCTTAACTTTTCTAATGAAAATAAGATAAAGTGAGGATTATCTTAATTTTAAGATTCTTAGTGAGATGGACCTCTGTCTCCTGATTCTCACCTGACGGAGACGGAATAATAAATAACGTTATTTGCTAAGTAATTATGATCAAAAGTTGATGTACGTATGTAACATGTTGAATAACTATCTGCATTTATTGCAAACAAATAGACAACTGTTTTTCTTAGTGTCGTCGTCAATTATCTTAAGAGGTATTCACTTTTCTGAAATTGTATGCTTTGAGGTTGGTTTATGACAGCAATGACTTCCGTCAACATTTTCAAAACATTTCTAAATGTGAATTATGTCTTCATTTATCAAGATTGACAGAAACTTAGACACGATTTAATCAAAATATGTCACATACAGATGTGGGTCATGGCAGCGAGATAGGATACAGCTTAAGTGGGTGAAGATTTCAAATCAAAACATTCCCAGCTGACTGGCTAATGAATATAATAGATATACATTATAAGCTGTACGTTTTGCACACTTGTGACACAGTGTGTGATGTTATGGGAATATAAGCATGGAGACAATAAAATTACTATCCACTATACATGTAGGATAAGAAATCACGGTCCAAGTCTAATTTAAGTATCAACTAAATGACGACGGTGATTGGCCGATCCCGTCATGTGACAGGCTGAACCACTCTTCGATTGGTCGGGGGTAGAATACTGGACTTCCGAAATCACGTCATTATTACTGAGGGCAATGCAAATCTGAGCAGTTTTTTTTTCAATTGCAACATATTTATCACTTGCTAATATAATTTGTCATATGGTTTTGGTATGTTTTAGAATTAAACAAAATGTCTACACTGTGTATGTTGTTTCTTAATGGCCAAGTGAAGTTCCCACAGCTACGGTGCCCAATGCAAACTAATTCTCCAATTTATTATACATGAAGTTTTATTAAATGAAATGAAATGAATCGGGCTTTAGGCCACCTTTGTGCACATATAGGCTAAACTGGGCCAGGAGAACCTCCTGAGGATGGTGAGATGAATGAGATGACACTGTCCTCCAGACACTGGTCACGGAGGCTCCCCACAATACTGAGTTTCACACGTGGATGGGGAGGAAACATTTCTGATTCTTTCAAACCGCCGAGACCGGGAACCGAACCCCGAACTCTGGCGTGAAAGGCAGCGGTGCTAACCACTACCCTAGGGCCCCCACCCTGTAGTTTTAATGGCGAGAGTGCCTCACCTTACCCCTTTGGGATATGTTTCCCGGATTCAAAACTAGTGAGGTGAGCTTGTTTTTTTACATCAGGACGGGGGTTTTTGACGTCAGGTGGGGGAATTTTGTCTGATTGAATTTAGTAAATGCACATGTAGGCTACATAGCTGTTGATGTAGAACGCATAAATTCAGACGCGCGTCCACACGAAAGTCGAGCAAGCACTGCAGTGATACCGAAACAACACTATAACCGCGATCCTTCAGGTGGGTAACATATACTTAAATACACCATTCAAATAAAAATATACGTCAATCTGACGACTTTAACCCTTTAAGCCCCCACGATGCATTAAAGCATCATTTTACATCCCTGAAAACATACTTAATTTTCCTACAACTAAAGGTTTTAGAATGAATATTTCCATGAAACCGGTTTGCCAATACGTGGTAATTTTCTTTAATTTTCAAACCACATCAAATCATCTTCATCCACCACAAGTCGAGAATTGCGGCAGCAATTCGCGGCTTGTAGTGGATGAAGATGACAATGGTAAATTCAGGATTGAAAGGGTTAATGCTCATTTGTTATACGAATATTTCTGTGTTTGAAGGAAGCATGTGAAGGCTAAGAAGGACTGGGAACGTGATTACCACTTTACAGGCTAAGTTGACTCGTTATATTGGTGGTATAATAGTAAACCAACATTAGTTTTAGAAAACACTAGTTAACCCTTCAAGCCCTCACGATGCATCAAAGCATCGTTTTACATCTCTGAAAACATACTTAATTTTCCTACAACTAGGGTTTTAGAATGAAATTTCCCATGAGACTGGTTTACCAATACATGACAATTTTCTTGAATTTTTCACCCACATCAAATCATCTTCATCTACTACAAGTCGAGAATTGCGGCAGCAATTCGCGGCTTGTAGTGGATGAAGATGACAATGGTAAATTCAGGATTGAAAGGGTTAATGCTCATTTGTTATTCGAATATTTCTGTGTTTGAAGGAAACATGTGAAGACTAAGAAAGACTCTAAACATGATTACCACTTTACAGGCTAAGTTGACTCGTTTTGGTGGTACAATAGTAAACCAACATTAGTTTTAGAAAACACTAGTTAAACAGTTCAAAGATAAAGTGTAAGTGCATGGGTGAGTATTTAGCAAGATACAACTTCAACTTGGTAAGAAAGAGAGGACAACATTTAGATCATTATGGTTGGTGGCACACTAGTATACATAGTTATCTATAACCCTTTCAATCCTGAATTTACCATCGTCATCTTTATCCACTACAAGCCGCGAATTGCTGTCGCAATTCTCGACTTGTAGTGGACGAAGATGATTTGAAGTGGATGAAAAATTAAAGAAAATTGCTAAGTATTGGTAACCAATTTCATAGAAATTTCCATTAATTTCCTTAGTTTAAGGGAAATTAGGTCTGTTTTCAGGGATGTAAAATGATGCTTTAATGCATCGTGAGGGCTTAAAGGGTTAAACACCGTCACAAGCTGCTAACTATGCGAGTGCAGCACACCAAAATTATTTCTCAATTAAATAATCATGTTGGATAAGTATCTAAGGTTTAGGTAATTACTGATGCAAGTTTATATTTCTGTCTGACTTTTTTAAAAATAATTATTCCATAGTGATGGAAATTTCCAGTGCTTTTATGTTAAACGTGATTGCCTTCAGATGGAACATCTTAAATAATACGTTAAATACATGTATAAATGAATGAATGAATGAATGAATGAATGAATGAATGAATGAATGAATGAATGAATGAATGAATGAATGATCACGAAGCCAGTCGGTCCCGGATGCTCCCCACAATATTATATGGCTTAATGGCAATGGTTACTGCCACAGTACTGTGGTACTAAAGGTCTCATTGGCTATTTTCACCAAACCAATCAGAATTAAGGATTTCAGACTGTGGCAGCAGCTTTGGAAATGCTATTACCACCAAATCAATCAGCATCAGTGTAACAAAGATACTGACCAATCACAGCAAATAACTTTATTACCACAGTCCTGTGTCAATAAGATTCATTTCTGCTCAAATATCTAAACGGATGAGGTCATGCTACCACATTAGTGTAACAATAAGGTATCTTACAGTCCGTGTACATGTGCAAGTAATTGCTGCCACATGATTGTGTTAATAAGGGTTTGTCATTCCTTGCTACTGAATTGATGTGTCTATAAGCTCGTTATTGCTAATCTTCACGGCAGCAGTTCTGTATAACTGTTTATAATGTTAGCCACAGTGCTGTGTCAATAAAGTTTCTTACTCTTCCACTAAACCTATAAGTCATTGCTACCACAGTGATGCGGCAATAACGTTTCTTACTGTATCTATACAGTTAAAATCTGTGCTGCCACATTACTTCGTCAATAAGGTATCTTGCTCTATCTCTACGCATAGAAGTCTTTGCTACCACAGTGCTGTGGCAATAACGTTTCTTACAGTTTCTATACATTTAAATCTTTGCTGCCACATTGCTGTGGCAATAAGGTATCTTACTCTTTTTCCACACATGTACGTCATTGCTACAACAGTGCTGTGGGAATAACCCTTCTTACTATCTCTATACACTTAAAATATGTGCTGCCACAGTACTTTGTCAATGATGTATCTTACTCTTTCTCTATGCATAGAAGTCCTTGCTACCACAGTGCTGTGGCAATAACGTTTCTTACAGTTTCTGTACATTTAAAATCTTTGCTGCCACATTGCTGTGGCAATAAGGTATCTTTCTCTTTCTCTACACATATAAGTCATTGCCACCACAGTGCTGTGGTAATAACGTTTCTTACTGTCACTATACACTTAAAATATGTGCTGCCACAGTACTTTGTCAATGATGTATCTTACTCTTTCTCTATGCATAGAAGTCCTTGCTACCACAGTGCTGTGGCAATAACGTTTCTTACAGTTTCTGTACATTTAAAATCTTTGCTGCCACATTGCTGTGGCAATAAGGTATCTTTCTCTTTCTCTACACATATAAGTCATTGCCACCACAGTGCTGTGGTAATAACGTTTCTTACTGTCTCTATATACTTAAAATCTGTGCTGCCACAGTGCTGTGTCAATAAGGTGTCTTACTCTTTCTTTACACATAGCAGCCCTTGCCACCACAGTGATGTGGCACCAACGTTTCTTACTCTCTCTATACACTTAAAATCTGTGCTGCCAAAGTGCTGTGTCAATAAGGTATCTTCCCCTTTCTCTACACATAGAAGACTTTGCTACCACAGAGATGTGGCAAAAACGGTTCTTACGGTCTCTATTCACTTAAAATCTGTGCTGCCACAGTGCTGTGTCAATAAGGTATCTTACTCTTTTCCTATACATATAAGTCCTTGCTACCACAGTGCTGTGGCAATAACGTTTCTTACTGTATCGATACACTTAAAATATGTGCTGCCACAGTACTTTGTCAATAAGGTATCTTACTCTTTCTCTAGGCATAGAAGTCATTGCTACCACAGTGCTGTGGCAATACCGTTTCTTATGCTATGTTTACACCAGGTTCCCGGCGGCCACGTTTCAGGCCACCGTGGAGAAAACGGGATGGACGTGGGGCAACGCAGGGCGGCGGGATGGACAAACTTGGGAGGCCGTGATTGCCGTGACTGCCGTGCCAGATTTTGAAAACTGTCAAAAAATTTGCCACGGCAGTCACGGTACAGATCAGAAACCTAGCAGGCCGTAGTAAAACGGCGTTAGCCCAACAAAACGTGACAGTGCGTAATAAGCCGCAACAGAACTTTGAGACGGTCCGTAGTGGGACTTGAATCATGTTTCTGGGACTTTTCTGTGATTTTGATAGTGGCCATTTTGAAAATCGGTCTTTGGTCATTTATTCTCTATCGATTAAATATCAACAGCCTGATTCTGACTCGTGATAGGTCCCTGAACAACATGATACCACTTAATGAGAGTCCTGGGGATATTTTCAATCACAAATCATAACTTCAAAAGTGCATATAGTTAAAATATGTATTTTTTTGTCATTTTTTTGGACGTCATCTTGAATTACACAAAAAATATTGTAATTTAGCAATTAAAAACAGTTTTAACATATGTCTTGACCTATTAAATGTAATATTAGTCACCAAAATCTTCTTTCAAATTGAATAAGAGGCAAGATATATTCAAACGCGCTCCAAAGCTGTCCGGTGTCCACGTTTCATCCGCAGAGAGTCTTGAGAGAACGTGAAAGACGTGTCAGTCCTTGGCTAGAACGTGAGAAACGAGAGGAGCCCCATCAGACCGTGACGGCCCGGGAGGCAACGTGCTGGCATTCGTTATAGATCGGGAGCCGAATGGGCCGAACCGTACCACGCCTTTGAGCATCCGGACTAGACCACCTGCGACCCTTCATGGTCCGTCCCGCATACCGTGAGAGGCCATGAGAGATCAATAGAAAACGTAGCAAGACCTAATAAAATTTGAAAAAGGGCCAAAATCCAATGTTGCACTACGTTTCGGGCAAACTTGGCCGCCGTGGCCACCGGGAACATAATGTAAACCTAGCATTACAGTTTCTATACATTTGAAATCTTTGCTGCCACATTGCTGTGACAATAAGGTATCTTACTCTTTTCCTATACATATAGATCCTTGCTACCACAGTGCTGTGGCAATAACGTTCCTACTGTCTCTATACACTCAAAATCTTTGCTGCCACATTGCTGTGGCAATAACGTTTCTTATTGTCTCTATACACCTAAAAATCTCTTTGCTGCCGCAGCTCCGTTTTAATAATGTATCTTATTCTTTCTCCATACATAGAAATTCTTGCTACCACAGAGCTGTGGCAATAACGTTCCTTACCAATATACACATGATACAAATCCTTGCTACCACAGTGCTGTGTAAAAAAGGTTTCTCAGCGCCCATCGCCACCTAAAAGTACTTTTTACCACTCATTTTGTACACCTTAAAGTCTTTCATACCAAACTGATGCCGTCTACACATACCAGAGTCCTTACTAGCACAGTGCTCTGTCAATGAAGTTTTTTACTCTCTCAATACATGTAAAAATATTTGCTGCTAGAGTGCTGTGTGAATACGGTCTCCTATTTTTCTGAACTTAGAAGTACTTGCTACCATAGTGCCGTTGCAATAATGTTTTTATTGTCTCTACACACTCTCAAATATTTGCTGCCACAGTGTTGTTTTAGTATGGTTTGTGACTGCCCATATAGGCCTACATCTGCAAGTCAAGTCTACATCTACAATCATATGTTAATGAGATTTATTACTGTATCTATGCACTTACAAGTCATTGGTGCCACAGTACTGGGTTAATCAGATTTTTTGTCCTTGCTACCACAGTTATGTGTCAATAAGGTTGATTACTGTCTCTATGTACTTGCAAATCATCGCTGACACAGTTCTGTCACTAGTACCATGAAATTGGCGAATATATGGCTACAAAAAAATCAGCGAAGATTTGGCAAAACAATTGTCACCAATTGTTCGTAGAGGGAATAATTTTGCATGGTGTGACAGTAGTTGATGACAAATAAGGGGGATCTCACCGGCCTTGAGACTATTTGGCGATGTTGACAAAATTGCAAAATTCTTGAAATCTTTACCAAACATTCACCAAATTTCCCCAAACGTTTTCTTCTTTCGCCAAACCTTCTCTAGTTACCTTGCTATCACAATACAGTGGCAATGATGTTTATTGTACTTTCTTTACACTTACAACTCATTTCCACCACAATGTTGTTTAAGCAAGCCTATGGCTTCTTACTATCTATACACTTACAAGTCCTTCTTACCACTATGCGATGTCTCTCTAAACTTACAAGACATATTCTGCCACAGTTCTGTGTCAATAAAGTTAACGTTTCGTATGGTATATTTACACTTACCAATCCTCTATGCCACTGTCATGTCACTAATTTTTCTTACCACCCCTTGACACCCAGACGTTCTATGCTATCACAGTACAGCTTCAGTGTCTTTACCGTTTGAATTCCTTGTTATCATAGTGCTCTGCCCTACCATGTCCCAACTTAAAGTCGCAGCAACATTTATTTATATGCCTACGCCGTTAAACTGAGCTGCCCCAACTATCATAGTCTGAAGTGGTTATTTCAGCATTCTGACATAGACATAGCAAAGACATAGAAACAAAATTGCACATATTTAAATATTAGTGAATAAAAATGTAAAAAACATGAAAAATTTGGCAAGTTATTGTGTCTATAAACAAGCAAAAATTGGCCATTTTATGTGATAAATCATTTAGCCATTTTTATTTTTCTCAACCATTATTTTACAACTTGTCAGTTAACTGAATAGGTATTAGCAACACATAGAACAAATTTGGCTAAGGAAATGTGTCGCGCCGCCCCCGACAATGACGCCGAACTTCAGTGGCAAAAGTCCACATTAAAAAAAGGCGGGCTAAGTGATCCTAGCCTGAACTGGCTGGTGTATATTTTAACATTCGGAAAATATATTTATGCACATGTATATGTATATTAAATAGTAATTTTATTTTTAAAAGACATGTATTTGTATTTCAACATTGTGTATTGAAAATCTATACAAAATAAAATTTGATGGCATAGCTATGACTGTACATTTAATTTCCAATACTATAACCTGGAAAATGTCATACCATCAAAGCAAAACACCACAGCTTGAACTTTTGTCTTGTTGACAGCTGGTAAGAGTTTTTGTGCTCCATTTATATGACTTGGTCTCTGTTCTTGCTTTTTGACTGCCTAAAACATAACCACATACATGTATTGTGTTTGAATTGTAACAATTCTACTATTGGTTGATTTGTTCAGCCAGATTCAGACCTATTTCATTAGTAAAAAATTAATTTCGGCTATTAAAATTGAAGTATACATAGGAGTGTAAATATACTTGGGAATGTAAAAGTAGCTCTGGTAAATTCCACGATGACATTTAATTGTTTAGCTAAAATGAATACATAGTATACAACTGTATAACCTATATGCATTTGCTTTCACAACCTCGCATTTATTTTACACACCTTCGTTTAGTAACAATTTGTATTTCTTTTTTCTTTCCCCCTCTCATGAAATCATTGACTCCTATCGTGGTGATCTGTTTGGTAGGCTATCAGCCACCAATAGCACACACGGGCTACCAATTGGAACGTGTTTCATAAAATGTTTGTCGCTGATGCCACATCGGGATGAAATCATACTGAGCAAACAAAACCTGAAAAAAACCATAATACTTTAGGCTAACGGATCATAAAACACAAATGTATGTACATTCTGTCTATGGCGCCACGCAATTCAGCAAGTGTCTTTTAGTATGTGGACAAGATGAAAAGTAGGTAGTAATTGTTTTTGACACAGCAATGTGGCAGTAAGGACTTGTACATGTAGAGGGGTAGTAATAACCTTTATTGACACAGCACTGTGACAGCAAGGACTTGTACATGTAGAGGGGTAGTCGGAACCCTTATTGACACAGCATTGTAGCCGTAAGGACTTGTACAAGTAGAGGGGTAGTAATAACCCTTATTGACACAGCACTGTGGCAGCAAGGACTTGTACATGTAAAGGGGTAGTAAAAAACCTTATTGACAAAGCACTGTGGCAGTAAGGACTTGTACATGTAGAGGGGTAGTAAAAAACCTTATTGACACAGCACTGTGGTAGTAAGGACTTGTACATGTAGAGGGGTAGTCGGAACCCTTATTGACACAGCATTGTGGCCGTAAGGACTTGTACATGTAGAGGGGTAGTAATAACCCTTATTGACTAAGCACTGTGGCAGCAAGGCCTTGTACATGTAGAGGGGTAGTAATAACCCTTATTGACACAGCACTGTGGTAGTAAGGACTTGTACATGTAGAGGGGTAGTCGGAGCCCTTATTGACACAGCATTGTGGCAGTAAGGACTTGTACATGTAGAGGGGTAGTAATAACCCTTATTGACACAAGCACTGTGGCATAAAAGACTTGTACATGTAGAGGAGTTATAAAAACAGTATTGACACAGCACTGTGGCAGCAAGGACTTGTACATGTAAAGGGGTAGTAAAAAACCTTATTGACACAGCACTGTGGCAGTAAGGACTTGTACATGTAGAAGAGTTGTCGGAACCTTGTTGACACAGCACGGTGGCAGTAAGGACTTGTACATGTAGAGGGGTAGTAAAAACCATTATTGACACAGCACTGTGGCAGCAAGGACTTGTACATGTAAAGGGGTTGTAAAAAACCTTATTGACACAGAGCTGTGGCACTAAGGACTTGTACATGTAAAGGGGTTGTAAAAAACCTTATTGACACAGAGCTGTGGCACTAAGGACTTGTACATGTAGAGGGGTAGAAGGAACCCTTATTGACACAGCACTGTGCCAGCAAGGACTTTTACATGTAGAGGGGTAGTACAAAACCGTAACATAGTCAAGTCTAACGCGACTTGGGTTTTCAAGAGCAGTTCATAGTCACACATTATGGCAGAATGTGTACACATAGGGCCTAGGCCTACAATATAAGACATGATTGACTAAAAGTATCACATTACTTACTTGATGGTGTCACCGATTTACACAAACTCATGCTTCTTCCCATAATTCCATATTGTCTCGCTCGATAATGTCCAAGATAGAACATTTGCGGCAGCCGAAAATTCACTTGAGGCCGTTTTAAATGCTTCCTAATTGACGGACGTCTTTCCGATCAATATGGCGACGGTGTAATGGCGGCAATCCACTCAGCCCTGCCACTCCACATGCGAAAATGTATGATGGCCTCTGATTGGTTTGGTGAAAATAGCGATTCGCTCTGCTATTGCCACAGTATTGTGGCAATAGACACTTCCATATTATATTGCTATGAAAGTGAAAGGAAGAAAACGTTCATTACCGCACCAGAGCGACCCTCTCGTTAAAGGCGTAGTCCACTGTGTGCGAGCAGCGTGACACATCTGTACACAGTAAGCACTACGCTGATTAAAGAGATGAAGGTACACATAAAAAAAACCAGAGTGGTCTATTGCTTTAAGCTCCGTTAAACTTATACAATATCATAATTTAGTATACTAGCCCTTTCCCGCTAAGTTATTTTATTTTTATTTTCACTCCCTTGAACTTGCAGTTGCCATCAGTAGTTATTTTGACCACTAAAATAATTAATAAAATTGAAATTTTCACTCACTTGAAGCTGTGTCTTGCTACCGCAACCCACAGCTTCAAGTGAGTAAAAATTACTCGCATTTGTTTAATTTGGGAACGAAAATTTGCAAATCTTGATGTTTAAAACATCATTTTATTCGCAATAACCACTAATAAAACCGATTAAAAACAACAAAGGTAGTGATAAACGTTGAAGCGGCTAAGACCTCTGTGGTAAATATAAACATCCCACGGGGCTTAAACTGTCCAATCAAGTGAAATAAGACACATGTCTACCCTTCGTTATCTAAACCCGTTGAAACCCAGAGTTACGTAAATATACCAACAATGAGAAACACATAGAGGAATCAACTACACGCACAAAATGTAGCGCGATTCTTCTTAAATGGCGCATACAATCGCATTAATCAGTGAGATCGCTGATGTAATATGTAACCTCCACATACCAATTATTGGCAAATATCAACACACAAATAAACTTCACCATCAGATTCCATTTCCTGTCATCTAATCTGCATGATAGTTGATATTGCGATACACATTGCAGATAACGAAAAAACTTATATTTCTGGAAATATTATATATCTTGTTTTCTGACTACAAACTATACGAAATTTAAATGAGACGCAAAAATACACCATGATTGTATTGACATGAATACACACAAAAATATATTTGAAAAAAGTAGTTTCAATTATAAAATATGTGATGACCATGCTATTAGGCCGTTTCTTGAATCTTCAACATTTTCAATGTTATCTTTTGAGTGTATGCCATCAAATAATTTATTTCGTCCAGTTTTCTCTACATATTGATGAACGTATTGAAAAATAAGTTGGTTAGTGTAACTGTCTAAAAGTTCTGCAAGCAAATTGAAATAGGGGAGTAGTAAGTTGTTGCTGGTCAGGTACCGAGAGGTAGCGTGCTCGACCTCAGGGCTCGAATTTCAAAAAACCTGTGTCTGGAGGGCAGTATCATATCATTCATATCACCATCCTCAGAATGTTTTCCTGGCCCAGCTTAGCCTATATATACACAAAGGTGGCCTAAAACCTCTTTCATTTTATTCCTTTATGTATTAATGCACATAGGGAAAAATAACTATGTTAGAATAGCTGTCTAAAACTTCAGAAGCAAACTGAAAAAGGTGAATAGTTAATTGTTGTTGGTCAGGTATAATAGTTTTGAGTGTAGCAAAAATTAGGTTGATGAATGTACTGTTGTCCCCAACTTTATGACATAGAGAAACGATTTTCTTAGTTGCTTATTAAAAATGTTAAAAGTTATTTATCTCTTTCTAAAATACGAAAATTAAAATGTCATCTTCGCAACATATCAAACTTAAACTGTAAACAAATTTGAGTCTCCTCCCCTTCTTTATCTCTGTCTTATCCATGTGTATATATAAGCCTACGTTAGTTAGCTTTTCATAGTGCTTACATTACCTCCATCACCATGCTGCGCCTTTTACTGCTGCTGTCAGCGGCATGTCTGCTGACAGCCAAACCCATGGACAACACCATGCATAAGGTATGGGGACGGAGGCTAGTTCGAGCGAAATTGTGAAAAAATGATTTATTTTTTATATGATGAAGTTAGGAAACTAATATTTTTTCCAGACGTATTCAACTATGCATAAATGCTATTTTTGGCATACATTATTCTCCAATAGAAAACACGGTAGAGTGTGTTGGATGTACCAGATATTTTGTGGGGTTAATCTGAACAGTCCCAACTAGCCCCATTTTCTTTGTTTGAACAAACCCAGCATGAACGTATTTTGAAAAAAATCTATATTTAGAACTAACAGCATAGAAGGCAACCGAACATGTATAAACGATTATTAACTTCAGTTATAGGACGCTACAACTATATGATGATTTCACATTATAAAGCATTTGTTATATTGGGTTATATGCAAATATTTCCGCGTTTTAAGGGTTAATAAGCCTTTGATTGAAAAAAAGGCACTTATTGATTACTGAAGAGTGCATATATCTTTCAAATGACGAAATCACACTATTAAATGCCTTATTTTGATAAAATAACCATTTAATAATACTTGAAATAATAACTGTAAGAACACTATTAAACATGTTAAATACCTTATTTTGATAAAATAACCATTAAAGATTACATGAAATAATAACTGTAAGAATTATGTAATTATATTTTTGACGGATTGTAGTCATTCTCTTATAGTCACTATATATATAATAAAGCCCGAACAGCTCTACATTCTTAGCTTTGAAAAAGGCCGAGGCCGAACGCCGAGGCTTTTTCCACAGCTAAGATGACCATGACCATGATGGCCATGATAATTGGACTGTACTTCATCAACAATAACTCTCCATTCCCGGCTTAGAATGTAGTGGTTGGACAAAAAAAAATAATGTAATGGTGTGTTTTAAAGACAATTCACAGGCTAAATGTTCTTTTTATTTCTAAGCATTTTTCACTGCGCAGCGCGACCTGGTATTCGCTTTGTTCCTCTGGACACCATCTATATTTGTATCGTGGTCTGTGGTCTTCCCACATTCGCATCAGATGATTTTGATTTCGCATTTGCAAAAGTATTAAATGTCTTATTTTGATAGAATAACCAATAAATACTACATGAAATAATAACTGTAAAAATTATGTTTTTGACGGATTGTAGTCATTCTCTTATAGTCACTATGTATAGGATAAAGCCCGAGCAGCTCTACATTCTTAGCTTTGGAAAAGGCTGAGGCCGAACGCCGAGGCTTTTCCCACAGCTCAGAATGTAGAGCTCCGAGGGTTTTAACTGACTTAAAACACATACGACCATAATCAAATAATGAAAATCCCACATAATCAATAGTTCGGTCGTGCCTGACTGATTATAGTACTATATAGGCCTACCATGATAATTGTTCTGTACTTGATGAACAATAACTCTCTATTCCCGGCTTAGAATGTCGTGGTCGGACAAAAAAATAATAATAAAGTGGTGTGTTTTAATAAAGAATATTTTACGTGGTCCGTACGTGCACAATGCTATGACAATATGACATATTTGTATTATCAGCACATATTTCAAATGGACTAGTCCAATATGAAGAACATTATTGTCTGAGAAGTGTTTTTCTTGGAATCTAATATAACAGAAGGCATTTGTATGGGCTCAAAATTTTAAATAATTGCTTTTATTCACAAAAGCAATTATGACTAGAAAGTTATGACGATTTTCCAACTTTTCACCTCGTACGTCTTTCAGTCATTGTGAGGTTGGAAATGTAGTAGCAATTCTGGGATCAAAGTGTATGCAAATATGACAATACTCACGGATAGATTTTTGAGGTTAAACAATTTGAAAATGCTTTGTTAACTAAAACTTTGTCATCTACACAATTAAATGCTTGAATTATTTTTAGTTTGTTTTTATATACAGCTGGCTGTGAGTTATGCTGAGAAATATCCAAGTAAGTAAAAGACGCTGTTAAAATATGTTATTTATTTGCTAGCAAATATGTAATTAACGTCTCCTGCTACATGGGCCTAAGTCTGACATACCTCCGAGTTGTTTCTGAATTTCAAAGATGTTTTTACACGAACAGCTAGCTAAAACCAATCAGGAAACAGTTAAATCAGCTTCTCCTACCCTCTGACATACATCCGACATTGTTTCCAAATTTTAAAGATGTTTTTTTTCTATGAACAGCTAACTAAAACTAATCAGGCAAAGCCCCAATTCCTCGCGATCTCAGAAAAACTTTATACTGACGTCAAAAACGGTATCTGATCCAGGAAAGCGATCTTCGTGGAGCAGTGTCGATATTTAAACTTTATTTAAAATTGAATGAAGAATTACTGTGTTCAGAGAAGCTATGGAGATTTCGTATGGCCTGTAAGTAATAATTCTAAGTTCAACTGTGAACAACCGTTATGCAATATCTGCAGGACAGAAGTCCTCGGCACCTCTGTCGTATAAATTAGGATATTAAATTCAACCAACCACAGCTACTTGTGTTCTCTTTTCTACGATGTTTGATGTCTTTTTATTCATTTACAGATGACCATGAAGAGAATCTGGAATATGGAGGTGAGCGAAACATCTAGTCCTATCCTTCTTAGTTGTGTGTTTCAATTTTTCATTCTTTTTTCTAAATTAGCAGATGAACCCTTGTCCTGCTGAATTGTTGCTACTGCATTTTTCGTCATTTGAAGCTGGAATTGCTAACGCAATTTCCAGCTCCAAATGACGAAAAATATATTTATTAATCAAACATACTGATGCACGTTCCCCCTTTTCTTATTAGGCATCAACCCTTTCAAGCCTGAATTAACCATTGTCACCTTCATCCACTACAAGCCGCGAATTGCTGTCGCAATTCTCGACTTGTAGTGGATGAAGGTGATTTGATGTGGCTATAAAAATTAAAGAAGATTGCAATGTATTGGTAAACAAGTTTTATGGAGATTTTCATTCTAAAACCCCTAGCTGTAGGAAAAAATAAGTCTATTTTCAGGGATTTAAAATGATGCTTTAATGCATCGTGGGGCCCAAAGGGTTAGGCATGTATGTTTAGCAATTTGAGTGACATTCTCTATAAAATATGCTCAGAGCCGTGCATCCCAGCAAACACGAAACGTTGGGCCAATGTGGGGTTAATGCTGGGTCAAAAATGTTAGCCAAACATACAAGGGTCTAGTTTTGAATGTGAAACAAAATGTTTCCAGTGTACGAATATCACTTCCCACTACATGGCCCAATTGTCGATAAATTACCATCGGTAGCTTAAACTACCCTGATCGAACGGTCCGTCGGTAAATGAACTATAACATTCTTGAACTACAAAAATGCCTAATCCGGGCACCCCATTTAAGTCATGTGATCCCAAAACCAATTCAAATTAGATTATAATTTTCAGTCATGTGTCTATATATAACATTACTAGGTTACATTATTGATGGCTGTGTTTTATATGTAGTAAAAGGGTCTAGTGGATGTCTATTTTTCATAAATTTTTCGTCATTTGAATTCTTGAATTTCGTCATGGGAATTGCGTCACCTATTCCAGCTTCAAAATGAATGAAAAAAAAACAATTCAGCAGCACAAGTGTTTAATAACATGTACCTTTTCATCACTTGTTTTGGTGCGAGAAACATAAATTATATATAGTATGTATAATAACATTATATTTTAGACTTTAACCTAAATTTCAGTGTAAGTAACGTGAATATACAATTTACCCTGGATACCAAACGTAGGAAGAGTGCTGGCTGTGTCTGACATCCTAGTGTACACTATTTACAATGTTCACAATTGCATTTCTGTATACGTGTGTACATAAAGCCTAATGAATAAAATAAAAAGTACTGAATATACAACAACCATCTAATAATCAATTGCGGTATCCAGCCATTCACAAATTGACGCTGGCAGTCTCACATATGGTATATTAAGAAGTTAAGTCATTTTATTATTTTGTTGTTATTTATGCAAAGATGAACACATACTGTAGATCTGGTAATATTCACGCGGTTTTAATTTTCGCGAATTTTGCGAGGAGGATAAATTCGCAAATTTAAGAATCACTCGAAACTTATGAGCGCTACCTATCATCGAAATCGATAATTCGCGAATTCTAGACTTCGTAAAAAGTTCCAAAAGTCACATATTTTCAAAGATCTGAACACGCGAAAACTACCAGATCTACAGTATTTGAATCAATTGAACGTCGTGTTATATTAACATTATCCGATTATCAAACGAATCAAGACCAAAAATGCAAAAATAATCAGTTGGTGAGAATGTTTTTTTATTTGACGTGAATATGCAAATTTATGACACATTTTGCGTTATTTAGCTTTTGACCAATACATAACATAATAACATACACATTATATTATTATAATCTTATACCCAACATTGGCTGTGTTGCTTATTAACCCTTTAACCGCCAAATTATACAATTTGAATTTTCACCCACTTAAAGTTGTATCTCTCTGACGCGATCCACAACTTCAAGTTAGTGAAAATTATTCAAATTTGACACAATGGAAGTCAACTCGTTTCAAATCTTGCTGGTTGATGTAAAATTTTATCTTTAACATGTTTGAAAGGTGGTACTTAATGTGATAATAAAAAGTGAAAACTCGAATATATGCGGCACCGGCGGTTAAAAACCTCTGCAAGCTAGGCAGCAACTATATTCATATATATCTATATAAAAAAGTCTAAGTATAAAAAGTATAAAAAATAATATACATAATATATGTTTCCTGTGCGAAAACAAAAGATAATATAACTACATATTATTATAAATAGTAGCAAAAAACGCACTCTGGATAGCGTGGAAAATTATAAAATGAATACAATTAGAACACTTTTCTCAATATGTAAGCTATATTAATTGCCATTCATATCATTTTCAGCCTGTATTTATATCATAAAACAAGAATAAAAAACATGTGGTATTTCGGGGAGCTTTCCTAGCATATACATCACTATATTAAATTATTACCACTAGTCTAAAAGCATCGGCTGGCGTCAGCTCGTGAAGCCACGGACAACGGATAGATTGTGATTTTTTGTGACAAATTTTAAAAAGGAATATCGATAGCAAGGCTTAGTTATACTATTTATGAATTGACTATAAAATGGCTTAAGTTTATATGTTCTGTACAAAATTCGGACGTGGTCAACTACCAACACCTGCGTATCGACATCAGAACCATCCGTCAACTTCGTTCTGAAGTTTTTGGAAGCGTAGCGAAAAACTTTCCTCCATCAGCCCAGACACATATGGGTTGCGCTATTACATATGTAGATCATATGTTTCTCGAATCAAGTATTCTGTGAAACTCAATGACCTCGACCTCCTTTGTTTTCACCGAGCTGGCTAATACAATGAAGTATGGGGGGAGGGTTCTTATATAGCATTGTTTTTACCGAATGACGTCACTGCGTTTCACAGAATGAAGTATGGGGGAGGGGATGGTATATAACCTTGTTTTCACCGAGTGACGTCACTGCGTTTGACAGAATTATCGCACATCACACCCTTAGCAGCAGCATATATTACCTCATGTATAACGATTATTGATATCGAAATCATTTAAATGTGAATTATACCCAAGTGTCTTTTAAATGCGCTTAAACTATCTAATCTAACATGCTGGCAGAGCGACGGATGGTCTGACAGCCATTGATATTAATATCAATGTCACTATGTAGATATTTAAATAGGAAACACAGTTTACCATCAGCCAATTTCATAAGTGGCCGATTTTTCCACATTATATTCTTATACAATAATACAAATAATTCAGTAAATTAAAAACAACTAGATACATATGAAAAAAGAGAAGATATTACGATCATTCTTATTCAGATTATTTAGATAATAATATTATGATGTTTAATTGTCAACATTCATCACCAGACATACTGGGAAATGAAATGTGTGAAGATAAAGAGTAACCCTTAATCCTTTAGACCCTCACGATGCCTCAAAGCATCATCTTGCATCTCTGAAAAAATACTTAATTTCCTACAACTAGTGGTTTTAGAGCGACAATTTTCGTGGAACTGTCTTAAAAATAACACAATCTTTTTTTCATTATTCACCCACTGTAAGTCATCTTCATCTACTACAAGTCGAGAATTGCGACAGCAATTCGCGGCTTGTAGTGGATGAAGATGACCATGGTAAATTCAGGCTTGATAGGGTTAAACCGATAAGCGCGATTTTGGTTTTTAATGCGATTCATCAGCCGTTTAAATAACAATTGTTGCGTACGAAATTTGTGTTTAAACCTCAGCATTTTCAAATGTTTGGTCTCATATTAAACACATAAGAGTAATTTTCACCCTTTTGAAGTGGTCTTTGGTTGAAATCAAATATAAATATTCGCCTGTAATATATAAATGTTAATTACGGACTATGCTAATTCCCAGACATTATGTTACTATGATAAGATAGCGAAATTAGTTCATATAGATATAAGAAAGAGATAAGATTAGAGTGAGAAAATCACATGTGAACGTATATAGTGAGAATAACACCAACTGGTAAGCCCAGATAGATAAAACAAGTTCGAAATGTGTGATGATAAACTTATGATCACATGCATTGCATAAACATATTAGCTTATTCAGTATTACATGTCAATAAACAAAAAAGTTTAATTATACAGATCTATTTTGTTATACTTTTATGTATGAATTATTCTCTTATCGTATCATTTTAAATGAATATTACTAGTTAATTATCATATTTTGCGTTTTTGGTCATGAAATATTAAATTTAAAATAAGGCATGATAGTCATAAAAAAATATGACTGATTAAATAAGTCAATCATGGTTGTGCTTAGGTCATTGTATAAAATATAGACTTCAACACTGAACTATAATATTAATTATTTTTCATAAAGACATATTTTAAAATGTATGTTTTCTAATTGCCGCAGAGCTTGTGGACGGAGATATCATTCTTCTCGAAGGTGACACATGGCCACCTCAGGTGAGTCTAGAAAATAGTGATTCTAGAAATGAATTTAAAATTAAATGTCCGATATGCATCCTATATGGACTAATGTACCTATAATATTAATCCTTCCAGTGCAGAGACCGACGTCTAAAGTCAATCCTTACACTAAAAGGGTAAAGTATTTAAAATGGCCGTGGACCCTTAACATAGGTATTCAAAGGAAGCAGAAAAATCTAGCTAAGAAATTAATGATGATATCAATTTGAAAATTACCCTCTGGTCTTTTGTGTTATGTATTATACTTCTCTGATACTATCCATATTTTGGAGAGTTATTACAAAGTATATTTCACACCCATAAAGCTGTCATTTACCAATGCAATTTAAGTTTTAAATAACAAAATTACTCACTATTTACGAAAATATTCAATCTAATTATTTGGTTAAAAAGAACCTCTGCAGAACAAATTTGTTAGATCAATTTCAACGTGAAGTTGACAAACATACAATACTATAGATTTTGTTTTGTTCATATTATAACATGCTTGTCAATTTGACTTCAAAACAAAAATATATTACAGACCCATTAATAGAATCTGTGGACATGTTCCCAGCTTACAAGAAATGTTGAACCAATGCTGTTTTAAAATTGTACGACGCTGAGCCAGCATTGAGTCAGCATTAACCCTTTAAGTACCCACGATGCATTAAAGCATCATCTTACATCCCTGAAAACACACTTAATTTTCCTACTACTAGGGGTTTTAGAATGAAAATTTACATGGAACTGGTTCACCAATACATGGTAATTTTCTCTAATTTTTACACCCACTTCAAATCATCTTCATCCACTACAAGTCGAGAATTGCGGCAGCAATTCGCTGCTTGTAGTGGATGAAAATGACAATGGTGAATTCAGGATTGAAAGGGTTAAATCAATGTTTAACCCCTTAACCGCCAAATTATTCAATCTGAATTCTCACCCACTTGAGGTTGTGTCTCGCTGACGCGATCCACAACGTCAAGTGAGTGAAAATTATTCAGATATAACAAAATGGAGGTCAACTGTTTTCAAATATTGCTGATTGATGTCATGTTTTATCTTTAACATGTTTAAAATGTGGTACTTAATGTGCTAATGAAAAAGAAAAGCCGAATATATGCGACACCGGCGGTTAAAGAGTTACTGTGTTTACGGATTATCTCCTATTTGCTATTCGTCCACCTAACAATTGTCTTTTTGGCCACCTTTCAAATTATTTATTTGTAATTTGCACTCACTTGAAGTTGTGTCTTGCTGCCGCGATCCACAACTTCAAGTGATGGAAAATTATTCAGATTTGAAAAAGTAGAGGTCAACAATTTTGAAATCTTGCTGATTGATGTCACGTTTTATCTTTAACATGTTTTAAAGTTGAGGCTTAATGTGTTAATAAAAAAACTTTAAAAAAACGAATATAATCCGGACCGGCTGTCATAGGGTTATAAGGTATACGCTTTATTTCTAGGTGAACGGTTACAATGCCATATTGGATGAGGACAAATATTGGCCTGATGCCATTCTCTACTACACCATCGACGAGGACCTCTACAGTAAGTATACTATCATGACGTCGTCACAAAAAAAACACGTTATGGTAAACCGAGGGTGGTTTAATGTTTGACCAGAGTCGAAGACGATGAAACTGCATTAAACCACTTTTTTAACCATTGTCAGTTTTGCTATATTGCTCATAAACTATACGGGCGGGGGCCCTAGGGTAGTGGTTAGCACCGCTGCCTTTCACGCCAGAGTTTGGGGTTCCCGGTCTCGGCGGTTTGAAAAAACAAAAAATGTTTCCTCCCCATCCACGTGTGAAAGTCAGTATTGTGGGGAGCCTCCGTGACCGAGAGGTAGCGTGCTCGGCCTCAGACCGCCAGGGCTCTAATTTCGAATCCTGTGTCTGGAGGACAGTGTCATCTCAATCATCTCACCATCCTCAGGAAGTTCTCCTGGCCCAGTTTAGCCTGTATGTGCACAAAGGTGGCCTAAAGCCCGATTTATTTCATTTCACAAACTATACATTTAGGTTGATATAACAAAAGCGTGTCGATGTGGAGATTATTGCACTGTTTTGCAGAAAAGATGACAAGTTATCTAGTATTTAACCCATACAGCGCGGGGATCGACTTTAGTCGTCAGAATCTGACGTCTGTAGACGTCAGATTCTGACGACTAAAGTCGATCCACGCACTGTAATAATCAGCATATTTCTAATGGCCGTAGACCCATAACACAGGTACTCAAATGAATCAGAAAGAGCTAACTAAAACATTTATGATGATTTCAAATTGAAAAAACCCTTTGGTTGCGATGTTTTTTTTACAAATTAATTCAGCGCTTTAGGGGTTAAAGGGTTATTACTATATACTTGTATGCTGACAGTGTTACAATTATTTTATATTCTTCAAGAAGGAGAACAATCTCAGGATATTCTCACGCTCATTCCAGTAAAGAAAAATCCTTTTCACCCAGTGTTCATCTAAAAATCTCAAAACACAGTTATACCTCTTATCACACATTAAGAAAAGAATGTGTGCTCCCAAATTATATTGTATTTGTTTTTATTTACCAGACGCGGAAACAACCACATAAAGCTTTATTTTGTGTACGGACTCTCTAGTTGAATTTCTGCTCATTTAGGGTGGTGAGCCCATGTCAAGTTTGACTTGATCTTGTGATAAAATACAAAAGTTGTTCTATTTCCAGACTATAAGGGGGATTCCAAGTACCTAAGTATCAATCTCTACTTGCACTTTTTTTATCTTTCCGCTGCCTTTCCCATCTAAGGAACAGTTGGCAGATATTAAAGCTGAGATCTAAGTGTTCATCTCCACTTATGTGTTATCTTATCTTCTTTCAATAGTTTTTTTTTCCAGCTTCTGGGTAGTTGTCAGATATCGATGCTAGAATCTTTCTTGCTCTATTATCTTCTCCTTTGTTTGTATTTTCCAGCTACTGAGCAGTTGGCAGATATCGATGCTAGAATCTTTCTATCTCTATCATCTTCTCTTTTGTTTGTATTTTCCAGCTACTGAGCAGTTAGCAGATATCGATGCTGGAATCTCTACTTCTGTTTTATCCTATCTTTTCATTGTCTTTCCCAGCTACTGAGCAGTTGGCAGATATCGATGCTGGAATCCAGGATCTGATAGAAAACACCAAGGTCAACGGAGAGATATGTTTGGACATCAGGCCCAGAGTGGATGAGACGAACTATGTCTACGTCACAAAGACTGGCGGGTAAGGATCTCATTATCGGCCTGTTATTAAGAATGAAATGTGTGTTTAAACATCAATCCTTAACATCAAGCTATCAAATTAAACAATCAGGAGTAATTTTCACTCACTTGTATTTGTGGGTGAAGATACAACTTCAAGTGAGTGAAAATTTAAATTATATATCTCAGCTAGCTACCACTATTTCTTTATTCAAGGAACATCTGAAAACATACTTGTTTAAAGGATACAAACAGCTCTGATGTAAAATATAATAAATCTTTTACTCACCAATTCATCTAAATTTTATCTAAATTTTATCCTACTGTCTCTCATTTTTGCGTTGATGCATAAACTATACTCGTGTTTTTTCACTTCTCCCTCCGCCCGGTAACTAACAATAATGTTACTATTTTATGAACGGCCGTCTCTTTATCTGTCCGTCTTCCCCGCGGCGTATGCAGTTCTCCAGAAACATAATTTTACTTTATTAAAGGGTGACCTGCATGGCAGCGATTTGTCATAAGCTTTATGCAGATTCCCATCGCATTTTTATAGATTGTATGCATGTATAAGTAAATTTAAGCACAAATAAACTGAATTGAATTGTTGTTTGTGATCCAGATGTTCGTCCAGTGTTGGTATGAGAGGAGGACGCCAGACTCTGTCACTAGAGGACTCGTGTGTATCTCGCCATGGTACCATCATGCACGAGTTCATGCATGCTTACGGCTTCCACCACGAGCATTGCCGGGGAGACCGCGACGACTATGTCTTCATCTACTGGGACAACATTGAATTAGGTAAATAAATCTGAGCTATTTCACTATGAAGTTGTCGACGCCATTTTATTTTATAATTGATTGATTCACTCGCTTTCTAAAGTGGGTGAGAATCATTCATATTAGGCTACTAAATATTATGAATCAGAATAATAATCTATCCACTTACTTTGTGAATTGAGGTGGCGAGACAGAACATCAAGTGGTTAAATTGAAATTGTGCAGGTTTGCGCGATTTACTAGACTGCAATACATATTTTTAACCTCGTAAGGATATACAACAATTTTATCACTACTTTTTTTCTTATCACTTGATTTCTAACGAATAACAAGGCCTTCTTACAGATATATATTTTTTTACCTTAAAGGAGATATATATATTTTTATAAAACCCGTTTTTGTACCACTTGAAGTTGTGAGTCGGGGTAGCGAGATATAGCTTAAAGATATGGGTCGCGGTTGGTAAAAATAACATTTACGAATTTAAGTTGATTTTCATTTTGGTATGTTTTTTTATAAAGTACGACTAGTTTTTATATCCGCTTGAAGTTGTGGGTCGCTGTAGCGAGACACAACTTCAATAAAATTTAAATAAAATCATATTGGAACTTTTTATTTAGAAAAATACAACCATTTTATAAAGTATAGATAATAATTTAAGTTGTGGGTCGTTATGAACCTTCGATTTTATTTCCATTTGAAGAAAAAGAAACAATTTACGAATAAAATTATATATGTTGGACCTTTAGCAGTAATAATTCTAAATACAGTAATACGTTTTGAAAAAGTTGTAGAAAAAAAAACAATTGTATAAAGTACGAGGCAAAATGCACACATGCACCTTGAGACACACTATGCCTACTTTACCTAAAGAGGTGCATTTTTTTAGCGAGAAATGCATTGCTTTAAATATTACAAATAGTTCCCATTTTAAGTTATTGGTCAGTTTTAATTTTATTTTCATTTCAGGAAAATACAACAATTTTGTAAAGTACGAGGAGGGTACCCAGGTGACCCACCTGGAGACACACTATGACTATGGATCTGTCATGCATTACAGCGCCTTCTCCTTTAACATTGACCCAGACGTCCCCACAGTGATCCCGAAAGATCCCGAGGCCGAGATAGGCCAGAGAACCCACCTCAGCGAGTGTGACATCGTCAGGCTACAGATGCTCTATGGATGTATTGATGAGGTTAGTGCTAAGGAAGAGCCTAGGAGCTCGGTCCCATCAAGGAAAATAAAATCTGATTCTATTTCCATTGGTCCTATCAATATGTAGGATATGTAGGTCTATAAATCGCATTGATTCATCAGTGTAACTCATTGTTGACATATCTCTAGCTATATATCTGTGATGTCTTTATAAGAGATACAACTGTCTATATATAGTGTCATAGCAGAACGTTGAATAAGTGTTTTAAATTATTGCATGCATTTACTGTTATTGATAATTTATGAATTTTTTGAATTATTGTGCGCATGTATCACTAATATTTATTTATTTGTTATTCAAATTATTGCGCGCATGTAGTATTTGTGTGTAACACAAATATGTTAGTAATTATGTGTTTATATACATTTTTGTTATAGTCTTTGTCTGTTCTTTTTTGTATTGTATTTGTCTGTATCCCATGGCATTAAAAATGACATTTTGCATCAGTTATCAAAAACTGATCAACGTGTTTAAGACAAAAGCACTAAAGTTATGAAGATATAGCAGAGATTGATTTTATTACATCTTATGTTCGTATTATCACGTTTATTTCCTTGTATTTTCAGCCCTATGTCTGCCATGAAGACGATGGTAGCCCACCCGACTGGCCACCAGAGGGCTGGACCACTCCCCCAATTAACATCCCAGAGTAAAATAAAAACAGTGACGACATCAGTACGACATCTCAGTATGCCATCTCAATCTTTTTCAACTTTAAATGTACTTGTTTGGAAATAAACAACGGTTTCATGCGTTTGTCTTCAGTCTCAATTATTGCGTCCAATTGGAAACAAATTATCATATCATTAACAATAATTACCGATATTAAAATTGTCTCCAAAGAGGAAGATTATGTTTATATGATTTACCGTGAATGTAAGAATGAATAAATTAATGGTTGAATTATTGAATAAAGGAATGGAAATGAAGGAATAAATGAATGATTGAATGAATGAATGAATGAATAAATGAATGAATGAATAAATGAATGAATGAATGAATGAATAAATAAATGAATGAATGAATGAATGAATGAATGAATGAATGAATGAATGAATGAATGAATGAATGAATGAATTAATAAATGAATGAATGAATGAATGAATGAATGAATGAATGAATGAATGAATGAATGAATGAATGAATGAATGAATGAATTGAAAAACAAATGAAGAATGAAAGAGTGAATGAATGAATAACAATAGACTGCTAGCACGTCTAAATCATCGTTGTCCCAAGATCAGATGCGCGACAAATCTAAATTATTTCCATTCTCATGGTCCATTTAACCTTCCGTCTTTTCTAGTTCTGATTTAGCTGATTCATCTGACTTTTTTCTGACCCCAACATCTTACAAGTTTCCCACCAAAAATATTAGAGCTCGATTGATTGTGTTGGCTGTGTATTCCAGATAGTGTGGTGTGAAAAAAGTGTGTGTCCAGCATAAGGGCGCATGCTTAACCCTTTCAAACCTGAGTTTACCATTGTCATCTTCATCCACTACAAGCCGCAAATTGCTGTCGCAATTCTCGACTTGTAGAGGATGAAGATGATTTGATGTGAGTGAAAAATTAAAAAAAATTGCCATGTATTGGTAAAACAGTTTCATGGAAATATTCATTCTAAAACCCTTGGTTGTATTAAAATTAAGTCTGTTTTCAGGGATGTAAAATTATGCTTTAATGCATCGCGAGGGCTTAAAGGGTTAATGTCCTGTCTAAATCCCGTGTCTACAGTCTGTCCGACGGAGGAGGATGATCCAAAATGAAAGTTAGCTTTTTGGGTATCCAGTCAGTTAATTAATTCTCAAGCGATTTTCATGAAATTTAGTAAACCCTATTTTCTAGTCATTTGGCATCAATCCCGAAAATTTCGTGAAAAAATATTAGATAGTTCAAAAGTTAGCCCATTTGACATGTAGTAAATGTCTATTTATGACGTTCCTCTATACCATGTATAGACCCATTCATTTCATTCCGCTTTATTGTCAGAATTCCGTTACATGTCAAATGGTCTAACTTTTGAAATACCAAATGGAATTTCGCGAAATTTTCAGGGTTGTTGTCAAATTACTAGATAATAATGCTTGCAAAATTTCGTGACAATCGCTTGAGAATTGACTGACTGGATACCAAAAAGCTAACTGTTATTTTGGACCATCTACTACCGTCGGACAGACTGTAGCAGCAGACGAATCTCTATGAATCGCCTTCACGAATCAATCCGGGTAAATTCAATGGATTTGATTCGTGCGTGGCGGTTCGGAAGGGTACGTGGCGGTACGGGAGGGTCCTGGACATTTTCTAACATGTTAGAAAATTTTGATTGACATTCGTACGGGGCGTATCTTAATTCGGATTGTACGGATGACCTAAGTATTAATGCGTAGCAGATCGTTGGGCTCGGATCAGTAGAAGTTTATGCATGGGCGGAAATGTATGACATCCGAACCGTATACGATTACCGTTTATGAGCCAGACTAGCTGAATTGCAATTCTGAAATATATGCAACAGTACTGACTTCATTAGTATGCTCCGAATCAGCCATACAGTTCGTATACCATACGAATCTTTGCATACCATCTCGAACTGGGATACGCACGAAGCGAACTGATATAGACATCCTGCGTGCAGGGTGTACTTGTCCAGAGTGAGAACGATTACAACTGAAGTCTCTACAGGGTGGATATAGATGACCCGATTGGAGAATAATACCACCCATTTCTGTTTCTCTGATCAAATTTTATGTCATTTTCCATTGTAATCAGAAAATGCGGTAAAGAATAGCTGATTGGGCGATTTTTATACCCGCTTGACCATTTTTCAGATTGTTCAGGGTCCTTAGCATTACTCTCAGTACGGATGGTACTGTATGGTACGTAATGTAGTTTGTAAGATGCGTGATGGATTCGTATCGAACGTATCGCCATTCGACCGATACGGCTTGTGTTCTTTTTGTACGTTTACTTTGATCGGAGCGTGCGTATCGCCATGAATATTGTATAGTTCATTCGGGCAACTGTAACCGGCTGGTACGTAAACATGGTAAGGCATACGTAAGGTACGACATGTATGTGTAATGTTTGGCCAATACGGCCAGTCGGCAAGTACGTATCTCCTGCCCCGGAACGCCACGAATGGCTGATTCGGAGATAAAATGTAAAATAATTTGTGCGCATGGTTCTGCGATTTTTTCATTCGGATCTTGAGCCCTATTCGTCGCGATGTTGGGACTTGGCTAGACAGCCCCTTTAGCAAGCCGCACGCCGCTACACAATTCTTTATTCAATATGTTTTCACAATTTCGAAAATAACAAAAACAGTTTATTCTGAAAAAGCACTAAACAACATAATTTATACCTCACAAACATTAGCTGTGTCTTTCTATATGGTTTGAAAAAAACCAACTGAGTGTTTGTTAAATGAAATAATTAATGGCTAAAATAGTTATTATTCTCAGATAATAGTCAGAGTAAGCTAAACTAAATGTATATTGTGAGCTTTAACACGTTCATTGTTTCATTCTTTTATCAGTGATTTGTAGTCTACTGACGCGTGGAGAAAAGTTTAGCATATGGAGTTCTGCACATTTAACCCTTTCAAGCCTGAGTTTACTATTGTCATCTTCATCCACTACAAGCCGCGAATTGCTGCCGCAATTCTCGACTTGTAGTAGATGAAGATGACTTGATGTGGTTTAAAAATTAAGGAAAATTGTCATGTATTTGTAAACTAGTTTTATAGAAATTTTCGTTCTAAAACCCTTTGCTGTAGGAAAATTAAATCTGTTTTCAGGGATGTAAAATGATGCTTTAATGCATCGTGAGGGCTTAAAAGGTTAATAAGTACTGGTGTACTGGGGGACAATCATTCCACTGTTATATATATAATACATAATATGTGTTATATATAATAAACAGTGGTAGTAGGAACGACTGTGTTGTCTGATCCACAGCAACAATAACAAAAACAGCACAATAGAATTATAATGCCAATAGGGGTGACAACACCCGATGCAATCACAATAGTTCCAGCACTGGTGACGTGGCCTTCAGAAAAAATCAACCTGTTGACAAAATAAGATTATGTGAATACATTATAACACCTTATAACGGGCTTAGTTGGTTTAACCCTTACAGCGCAGGGATAGACTTTATTCATGAGAATCTAACGTCTGTAGACGTGAGATTCTGACGACTATAAAGTTGATCCCCGCACTGTAAGAATTAAAATATTCATAATGGCCGTAGACCCATAACATAGGTATTCAAATGAATCAGACAGAGCTAACTAAGACATTTATGATGATTTCAAATTGAAAAAACCCTTTGGTTGCGATGTTTTTACAAATTTATTCAGCATTTTAGGGATTATTAAATGCAGTTTTAATCACATGATTCTCTGGTAATATATACGGTTAAATTTTAAAACTAGACAGTCAGTCAGAGACTGCAAACCTCTGCCGAAATGAATGATTCTAATCTACATATAACCGGTTGTTCCTTCGCCCGAGATTACACCTCTGGTGAAAGTGTCATGCAAATCCGCTCAAACCTTTTTGCATAATCCGACGGACCGACAGATAGACAGACAGACCAAGAAATATATATATTATGCATTAACGCTTTAACCGCCAAATTATTCAATTTTAATTTTCATTCACTTGAAGTTGTGTCTCGCTGACGCGATCCACAACTTCAAGTGAGTACAAATTATTCAGATTTGACAAAATGGCGGTCACGTCCTTTTAAATCTGGCGGTTGATGTCACATTTGATCTTTAACATATTTAAAAAGTGGTACTCAATGTGCTAATAAAAAAGGAAATCCCAAACATATGCGGCACCGGCGGTTAAAGGGTTAACGCTCACCTTGTCACGTCAGTCTCTCCGCTGTCATCTCCTGAAATAGTATCATGATTCATGGAAGTCATGGTGCATGCGCCATCAGATAGAGAAGTCAGTCCTCCGTCTACAAGTACAATGTATAAAAACATGTTGTGTTCAGTGCATTTAAAAAACCTCCTGCGAATAATAATTATATGATTTAATATCTTGTTGTCGGATAGGGAGACCCGACCAGTCGCTTTTGCCACAAATACAACATGTTGAGCCAAATAGCCCAGTATTATCAAACAGCTAGGGTATAATTCACCAAATTAAGCGTGGCCGTGATCTTATTAGCGGATATCTTGTTATAAACACAGATTTCAAGCATAAGTGATTCTCACAGTTTTTTGCTCGCTTTTCGTTAACCCTTACAGCGCTGATTTGTTCCTGTATATTTTTTTTATTTGACCGCTTAAGGCCATCGAGGGACATTTCCGTCGCCTTTGTTATCGAGGTGAGCTTTGTGGAGGACTTCAAAGATGCCAAGTCAGCTGAATTTCTCCATAAGGTCTGGAATGTTTTTGTTCCATTGCAACACCGAATGCATGGTACTAATTTGTTCGTGATCATGGTGATTGAAATTGATTATGAATTATTCATTAACTAAGATAAGTTGCTATGGTTCTGTATGAGTGTCCTGTCCCGAGTGACTAGCATAAATAATTATTGTCCGTCATTACTATTATTACCAGGATTTTACTATATTTTTATCAGGAACAGTCACAAGTTACCTGTCTCTATATTACCCATATTACTATGCTTTCATGATCTGATATGTTGATTAAATGGGTGAATTATGCAAATTAGTTAGTTTTCCATGGTCCAATTTTAGAACATTTTTCTTCTGGGAATGTCAAAGACACAAGGAACAAGTTAAAATAAAAAAAAGTTTGTTGCAATTTGTTGAGGGTCATGCCATGAATTGATCTGTCTAATAGTAGCTATTTTATCTCTGGTTTTGGTGCGAGAAACAGAATGATAGACCCCTATCTTCATATCTTTGCAATGCATTTGAATTTTATTTCAAGTAGTGATGCATTGATTTGCTATGGCAATGCTACTTAACATGATTTTAATTCTGTATGTGATACCATTTATTTTGTCATGTGATTTTAACAAATTAACCATATTTTATATACGTGAACATGATATAGTATATCAGTTAGAACAGGCTAAACTGCAGCATATCGCAACAAGAATAGCTCCCCATAATCAGTAATTCTTGTTGCAATATGTCTTAGTTATCTCTGTCCGCTTCATATGAATACATATTTTATGAGTCTACAACAACCCATATTATTATGATTTCAGAGCGAAAAACGACTTTAACCCTTTAAGCCCTCACGATGCATTAAAGCATCATTTTACATCCCTGAAAACAGTCTTAATTTTCCTACAACAAAGGGTTTTAGGACGAAAATTTCCATGAAACTGGTTTACCAATGCAGAGCAATTTTCTTTAATTTTTACACCACATCAAATCATCTTCATCCACTACAAGTCGAGAATTGCGACAGCAATTCGCGGCTTGTAGTGGATGAAAATGTGAACGATAAATTCAGGCCTGAAAGGGTTAAATGTCATGATCTGACGTCACTGATTTTATTATATTAAACAACAAGTAAGTGATGCACGAATGAATGAATAATAACGATTATAGTCACTTGATAATTGAATTACTGTGTTCGATACAAATTTAGTTGCGATTTTAGTAGCAATAAAACATAGACTTTATGTTATATATTTTGATTATTCATCAGTCGCAACATTTGATCAATTCATTGACGAATTTCTTTAAATAAGTTGTAACTATTTTGTGTTATATCCCTTACTTGTTTGTAAAATATATTCGATATGCTGTATTCTATATTTTCATTCAGAAAAAACACATGTAGCTTCATGCTAATTAGTTGTTAAAAGTTAAAAAAACATACTTCAACAAATTTAAAAATGACGAAGATTTGATAAAAAAGTGAAATTTCATATTTTGTATTCATCCATACCCGTGCTCTTCAATGCTGACTGGTTCTTAAACAACAGCCCATTCTTCATTCCACCCGCGTCCATTGGTGTGCATGTATGGAAGTATCTTCCACGCACTTCGGCGTTGCATATTTCAAATGAAGACTCTGTCATACACATTGCAAGTCTGACTACAGACAAAATAAAAAAGTAGAGAAAAAGCATGATTTTTCTGTGAATTTTACAGGTGGTAATACGATGTTTCGCACAGACAGGCACTGCTTTTGACAGAACAATCCAATATCTGATATATCGGATCAAGCTTTGTTATCGCGTGCTGTTTCCATAAACAATGGACCGGTGTATAGTACTTGACTTTTTTATTTCAACAACCCCGCCCACTGAAGATGTTTTATTGGCATACTAAAAGCAAGTCAGTGCTGACGGTTTTGTCTCGAACAATATATATGAACAACACCGTATATGTTATTCTATATGGTAGCTAAATGACAACCTATGACTTATATACAAGTTTAATTTTTTTCTGATGTACGTAAAACACAATCTAAATAACTATATATGGTCGTTAAGAAGACTGCAATATGTATACTTATTGACACACATGGTCAAACAAGTAACATACTTTATACTTTTGTTTTTGGTCAGTCACGACATAGATATTCAACATATTATTCGGTATTCAGTATTTCCACCGGGAGCAAACAATCTCCTATACTCCTAGATTGAGTTGACAAGCAGCTAAACTTAAAACAATGAAACGAGTCCTAAACTTAAAAGAATAATCCCAAGTGAAATAACTTGATGTCGATGCCCTGATCAAAGTGTTATTAGTGTCTCAGAGTGAGATTAAATGAGTAATTGTATAGATCACACTAAAATGATTTAAATAATGCAAAACACATACGGTCTATAAATATAACTAGCTCATCTGTATTGCAAATAATTGTTGCAGACCGATGGACTGGACACGACATCCTCACTGAAAATGATTTTACACATTGATTGACAATGTGCCAAAGGTATAAGACCTTGAAGGTAGGCCCTATATTCATGTTTACTTAAAAAACAAATGCGGTGTTATCATATCATGATATTGCACAATAACACATTTGAGCTTTACTGTTGTTGTGCAGTGCGTCTCACAAATCTAATAAAAATTATCGATCGAGCAGCACTTCACTTTTACTGCCTCGACAAGTTCACACCGAAGCAACTTTATTGATGAATAACTTCCTAGTTGAATAATATATTTGACAAAAATGTAGTACTGAAGTCAATGCAGTGGCGGATTCAGATGGGAAATGCGGATGGGGTGATAATTAAATTAGACTTCAGGCCCAGGGCCCCCGCCCTTTAGACGACAAAACCCCAGGCTGGAAGGGATAACTGGAAATGCAATTAAATGTTGCATGCATCACGCACACATAAAGGGTGCATACAGTACTAAATACAAATTTCGTAAAGCAAATGAATTTACATGAATTTACATGGTAAATGTACCAAATCATGTAAATTAACTTGCTATGCAAAATGGTGTCGTTAGTACACCATTCATGTGTGTGGTACATGCGACCCTCTTCCTGTTAGAGTCACGTCTTAATCATGGTGTCGTTAGTACTGTATACACCATTCATGTGTGTGGTACATGAGACCCTCTTGCTGCTTGAGCCACGTCTTAATCATGGTGTCGTTAGTACACCATTCATGTGTGTGGTACATGCGACCCTCTTCCTCTAGAGCCACGTCTTAATCATGGTGTCGTTAGTACTGTATACACCATTCATGTGTGTGGTACATACGACCCTCTTCCTCTAGAGCCACGTCTTAATCATGGTGTCGTTAGTACTGTATACACCATTCATGTGTGTGGTACATACGACCCTCTTCCTCTAGAGCCACGTCTTAATCATGGTGTCGTTAGTACTGTATACACCATTCATGTGTGTGGTACATGAGACCCTCTTCCTGCTAGAGCCACGTCTTAATCATGGTGTCGTTAGTACTGTATACACCATTCATGTGTGTGGTACATGAGACCCTCTTCCTGCTAGAGCCACGTCTTAATCATGGTGTTGTTAGTACTGTTAAAACCATTCATGTGTGTGGTACATACAACCCTCTTCCTGCTAGAGCCACGTCTTAAGCATGGTGTCGCTAGTACTGTATACACCATTCATGTGTGTGGTACATACGACCCTCTTCCTGCTAGAGCCACGTCTTAAGCATGGTGTCGTTAGTACTGTATACACCATTCATGTGTGTGGTGCATGCGACCCTCTTCCTGCTAGAGCCACGTCTTAATCATGGTGTCGTTAGTACTGTATACACCATTCATGTGTGTGGTACATGCGACCCTCGTCCTGCTAGAGCCACGTCTTAATCATGGTGTCGTTAGTACTGTATACACCATTCATGTGTGTGGTACATGCGACCCTCTTCCCGCTAGAGCCACGTCTTAATCATGGTGTCGTTAGTACTGTATACACCATTCATGTGTGTGGTACATGCGACCCTCTTCCTGCTAGAGCCACGTCTTAATCATGGTGTCGTTAGTACTGTATACACCATTCATGTGTGTGGTACATGCGACCCTCTTCCTGCTAGAGCCACGTCTTAATCATGGTGTCGTTAGTACTGTATACACCATTCATGTGTGTGGTACATGAGACCCTCTTCCTGCTAGAGCCACGTCTTAATCATGGTGTCGTTAGTACTGTATACACCATTCATGTGTGTGGTACATGCGACCCTCTTTCTCTAGAGGCACGTCTTAATCATGGTGTCGTTAGTACTGTATACACCATTCATGTGTGTGGTACATGAGACCCTCTTCCTGCTAGAGCCACGTCTTAATCATGGTGTCGTTAGTACTGTATACACCATTCATATGTGTGTTACTTGCGACCCTCTTCCTGCTAGAGCCACGTCTTAATCATTCAAATTTAATGATTTACATATTTATGTTAACCCTTTAACCGCCGGTGTCGCATATATTCGGGTTTTCATTTTTTTAATACATTATGTACAACCTTTTGAACATGGTAAAGATAAAATGTGACATCAATCAGCAATATTTGAAAACAGTTGACCTCCATTTCGTCAAATCTAAATATTTTTCACTCACTTGAAGTTGTGGATCGCGTTAGCGAAACACAACTTCAAGTGGGTGAAAATGCAGATTGAATATTTTGGCGGTTAAAGGGTTAAACCGCTAAATAAAATTATTTAAATTTCTACCCACTTTAAGTTGTGTTTTGCTACCGCGACCCACAACTTCAAGTGGGTTTGTTTAATTTGAGACCAAACATGAAAAAGGTCGAGGCCGAAGGGCGAGGCTTTTTTCACAGCTAAGAATGTACAACTCCGGGGGGTTATAACTGACTTAAAACACATCCGACCATAAGAAGGATCCTTCATAATCAACAACTGAATATAATACCACATGCCTACCATAATAATTGGTCTGTATTTGATCAACAGCTACTCTCTGCTTAGAATGTAGTGGTGGATCAAAGACAATGATGTAGTGGTGTGTTTTTAAAAGTGATTTAACTATCAATCAATCAATCAATCAATCAATCAATCAATCAATCAATAAATCAATCAATCAATCAATCAATCAATCAATCAATCAATCAATCAATCAATCAATCAATCAATCAATCAAAAACGTGTATTTGACATTTTGTAAAATACATATTTCAAATTACAATGTATATATTATCAACAGAAAAGTCAGGAGACTCACGTTAAGAAACAAAGAACGTGCTCTGTTCAGTAAATATAAATAACAGTAATAAATAAAAGTTGATTGTTTTGCTATTTTATTTGTATCCTTGCATTATCCTGTAGAGTCTAGTAAAATATGTGTTTTTTATTGCTATAATATATTTTTGGCAAAGAACTCGGCAACAACTTCTAATGTAGCATGGGTAACACCACGTTTGGCTCTTTAGATCGTTCTTGGCAATACTAACACAATGTCGTGATATAAAGAAGCAACACCGTGACAACCCTCGACCTATATGTGGTATTCAACTTCCTGAATTAGCCCCTCCACCGCTATTCACGACTATAGACGTTTTTAATTTGTTTTGTTAGCCGAACAAAGCACAATTATTGAGAATTAAATGTGTGTATAAGCATCAATATTTACAAATGTTTGGTATCAAATTAAACAAATATGAGTATTTTTCACCCATTTGAAGAAAGTTGTGGGTCGCGGTAGCGAGAGACAACTTCCAGTGGGTGCAAATTTGAATTCTAAAACTTACCATTTTTATGGGTCAATAATAACAAAATGACAGTTGTGAGTGGCTGATCTCATTGTGAGAGGCTGAAGCATGCAGTCTTTATTGGTTGGGAATATAATATCATTTTTTTTTAATTATTTGTGATTTTTATTTCGATATTTACGTGATATACGTGATATGTATAATGTTTATTGTGATATTTATGATCCTTAATTATTTCGATATTTATAATTCTTATAGCGATATTTATAATCTTTCTTGTGGGTTTTACAACCATTACAACATTTTCACTCGACCGGTATCATTCATACAGTTGCAGCTGTCGCCTTAGAGCGGTATTTTAGGACGGGGCCCTGGCATAATCTAGTGACTAAAGCTGGCTCTCGGAGCTCGCGGGTTTGGGTTTTTTTAAACCTGAATGTCAGAGCGGGGACGAGCCCTCAATCTCCGACTTGACAGACAAACAGCTTAAACCAATACACCAGAGACCCCACCCATACTGTGTTTTTGATATCTCACACAAATACTCCGTTTTAATATCTCATACACAAATAATAGTCAGGGCCCATTTTTTAAAAAGAGGCATTTTTAAAGTTTGTAAGGCATTTCTTAGTAGAATTTGTCATGCAGTTGTTTTCACACAATTCGGATATGCTGATTCCAAATCTGCCCCATGCCAAGCTCTATTTTTGTTTTTCCCTTTCAAAATTGCAAAACAAAATGGCCGCCAAAATAGCAGATAAAGTCTCAATTATCATGATTATACATCATGTCTGGGTGCACAGCAGACACACAAACTTGACTTTCGTGTTCAAAATAACATTTTTGTTTTGAGGAATTTCATGTTCTAAGACCTGGTCAATTATCACGCAAAGATCCAAGATGGCCGCCAATAATACAGAAAGTACCATGACGTTTTTCTAAAACTCATAGAAAGTTGTTTTTGGTGGCTGAATATAGGTTTTTAATACCAATAAATCTAGTACAATACAGTAATAACCTCTAACTTTTGTATTACATGTAGTTTCAGGGAAAAATCCAAGATGGCCGCCAATTATACAGCAAGTACTAATAACCATTTATCTAAATGTCGTAGGAAGTTATTTTTGGCGCTTAAATAGTTTTCTGATACAAAAAATTACACAGCATCACAAAGCTCAACTTCCATGTTACATGTAGTTACGGGGAATGCAAAAAAAATGATTATTTATAAAAAACACATTAACTATGAGGAAATTGCACAAAAGTAGCATGTGTTACTTTCATCACTGTAGCTACATAGGCTTGCTGTGTATATCTCAGATTTGCATTAATGCCAATGATAATGCTAGAATAGTCACCCTCATCAATATATTGATCATATATTTGTGCAGCTTCGGAATTGATGTAGCGACTCCTTGATAGGACGCCATTGGCTACTTTATCGTGGTCCTAATTCACACTTAATCAAATTAAATGTGATAGTTCTTCAGGTTGAACAGGAAGCTTTTACACGAGAACTAGTTGCATCAATGAAGCTACAACCACAATCTCATAGATGTTTATAATATTGTTATCTGGCCAGAGCTGTATTTATTGCCAAACAGGCCTAAAATACAACGGAAACAATATCCACTCTTTGTGGCAGGGGTTATTGACAAAGAGGATACATTGAAATACTCCAATTGGCTTAAGTTCCAGTTCTGGGTGTTTATGAATTAATTTAAATGTCTTTCTTTTAGAATTGATGTGCTGGTGTTGTGGAAGCCATAATGAGACGGTTGAATGGTACAGTAAATATCACCAGTTCTAGGTTTACACAGCTAGGCATTGCTATGATGAGAACGTTTCGATAGCAGAATGAGCAAGTTTACATCAGTTCCTACGACTACCACATTGTCAGTATCTGACAGTTTGATTGCCATAATAACATTTAATGTCCGATCATGTACCTCAGTATTTTTCACACTTAAATACCAGTGTTCATTGAATAGTTGAATGGCATTGTTCTTTACCAAAAGTGGTGAATTTGAACATTGAACTGAAACTGTATTGCCCTCCTCCTGATTCTGTACTTTATCTGTTATATTCATCTGAGATAACATCGCAGTGTGCATGGGAATGTTTTTGATGTAGGATACATGTGTCTTTCATAGATTATTAGATGATCAATGTTTATTACAAAATAATATAATAGATAAGTAATAAGCACTCTGTATGAATGATAATTAATCTACTATGTCTGGAGGAGACATATAGCTATTAGAGACCTAAATATCTTCACGTCCATCATATGATTTCATCACTTTATATATGGTAAGACTTATTGTCTTTAACATTGATACCTCTTCTTGCAAAATATCTTGTTACAATAGTGCACCCAATAATCTTTGGTGACTTGTTCATGACACTCTATAGCATTTAGTTGCCAAGACTAGGTTAGTTACTAACATCTTCTGAAGATGGTGTATGTTCATACTATATTTATAAAATAAATTCATCGTCAGTATTTTCAACATTACCCTAGCGTGTCCTCAACCATCAATCTTATATGCCCAAAACATATAAAAGTCAACTTCTGCACCAAATTACAGATTTCCGATATCGTGTAACTGTATTTTATCATAGTTATTGATGGTGATATCATCTCATTCAAGCTAGGGGAGTAGAAATATGTGTAGCCTACATTACGGTTCTGTGTGGATCTCTAAGCCGATGGTTGGGACTTAATTCGTTCAATTATGTCTGAAAAACTGTGTTATCAACGCATTACCAGGCTTTTGTACGGTATCTATTCTGAGCAAAAATATAAAAATTAAGATGATAGTACTACTATCATGATTATGTAAATTTTCAATCCGATTGAGAAACATAATTTTTAGTTGATCTGCGCGTTTTAACCAGCACAATTTTTTCAGTTACTAGAATCATAAATTGTTAAATTTAAACGACTTGTTGTCTAAATAGTAACGGAACATGTGTGTGTCATTATTGCCATGGTTATGCAGACCACCTTAATGGATTAACTCCATGTTTTGCCAAACCCTAGTACAGGGCTTGGGCAGGAGGGTGCCACCCGTGGCCATCGCACATTTAAATTATTGTTTTCTTCCTTACGGTACTGTAAAAACACGATGCATGGTGAGCGACAGGTTATCTAGTGCCGGACAGTGATCAACAATCATAAAATATTTTTTGTCAATAGTCTAAACATTTTTACAACATGCCGGATATTACGTTTGTTTTCCTCGGCTTCTGCATGTGAAATATTGACGTCATTAAATAAATCTTTATTATTACACTGGACTACGATGTGTCGTTTTCCTGGCGCAACATTTGTTTTCCCCCCATAACTTTGTTAAATATTGATAATAGATGTTATCACTGCTCTGAATTGGTTTCCCGGGTGTGAGAAACCTATATGTAGACTACAAAAACACATCTCTATTTTATTTGGAAGCATAGTTATAGCACATTGTCTTGCAGTGGCGGCCATTTTAGATTTTGTCCTCTAGCAGCAAACGCACAAGGTGAAATTCGGGGGACTTTAAGTATGTTGCTCAGGTAGGTTTTAATACACCGAAATGATGTTTTTATGTTCATTGTAAGCCAAGCCGTGATGTAAAGTTGTGATATTTTCACTAATTTTAGCGGCCATTTTGTTTTTAAATTTCGAGTAGGAAAAACACAAAATATAGCTTGGCATGGGGCAGATTTGGAATCAGCGCTCCCAAATTGTGTAAGAACAACTGCATGCCAAATTCTACTAAAAAATGCCTTACCAAGTCAGAAATTTCGAAAATGGGCCCTGACTATAATGTGTTTTGGCCTTTTTTGGTACTTTTTAAGTGTTTTTAGTATCTCACACAAATACTGTGTTTTGATATCTTACACAAATACTGTGTTTTGATATCTCACACAAATACTGTGTTTTGATATCTCACACACATACTGTGTTTTATTATCTCATACGAATAGTATGTTTTTGATGTGTCACACAAATACTATATTTTTATATCTCACACACAAATACTGTGTTTTGATATCTCACACAAAAATACTGTGTTTTGATATCTTACACAAATACTGTGTTTTGATATCTCACACAAATACTGTGTTTTGATATCTCACACAAATACTGTGTTTTGATATCTCACACAAATACTGTGTTTTGATATCTCACACAAATACTGTGTTTTGATAGCTCTCACAAATACTGTGTTTTTATATCTCACACAAATACTGTGTTTTGATATGTTACACAAATACTGTGTTTTGATATCTCACACATACAATTAAATTCAATTCAAAAGGTATTTATTGTCATTAGAAATACAATATGAAAACAAAACAATATTATACAAATAAAATAATGTATAAAATATATCGCAAGTGCAGAAATACTGTGTTATGATATCTCACACATACTGTGTTTTGATATCACACCAAAATACTGCGCTTTGATATAACACACAAATACTGCGTTTTGACATCTCATACAAATACTACGTTTTGATTTCAGTCACATGGATGGCTACATATAATTATGATATTGGCCTCAGGGTTGGGTTGATGCACACATAAATATATTATTGTTGTTTACCTGGTCTATATATCAACCATTGTGAAAAGTCATTAACCCTTCAATCGCTAAAGTAAATAATTTAAATTTTCAACCACTTGAAGTTGTGTCTCGCTACCGCGATCCACAAATCATGTCTGTGAAAATTACTCATATCTGTTTAATTTGAGACCAACTATTTACAAATCTAGATTTCTAGATTTCATTCTCAATAATTTTGGATAAAAGTCATTTGATCAGCTAGTAAAACATATTAACAATGACTATAGTCGTGATTATCGGTTATTAGATAGCTCATTTTCATTTCCAGCTATCTTCCCAACAAATACGGAATGCTAAACCAATGGTGCTTTATTGCGACGCTAGCCCAACATTAACATTGTTAATATTTTAATTGTAAAAGTGTGTAAGCTCAGATAACTAGATGACAGTATATTTATTGACTTGAGTGTGACGTATATTTTCAATTATTGCAAAAGCAGTATGTATTTAGTCCGTGATAACAGACTCGCGATCGCTATTCGTGAAGTTGTGCCCACAAAATCCGGTGCGTGGACAATCATCGATTGCGCAATGAATTAATACGTCTTTGTTTGATATTATTTTCTTTTGTATTGATAGGCCTATATTTACCTCTCATTGGAATAGTAACCCTTTAACCGACAAATTATTCAATCTGAATTTCCACCCACTTGAAATTGAGTCTCGCTGACGCGATCCACAACTTCAAGTGAGTGAAAATTATTCAGATTTGACAAAATGGGGGTAAACTGTTTTCAAATATTGCTGATTGATGTCACATTTTATCTTTCACTTGTTAATGTGCTAATAAAAAATGAAAACCCCAATATATGCGGCACCGGCGGTCAAAGGGTTAATCTTAGGATTTAAACGCCAGTCTGTACAAGGGATATTATTATTTGAATAGGGTTACCTTCACAATTTTTATGTCACGTTCTGCATTTTACACCTTCAGGACCATACCTTGCTCATTACGAAATACATGTATTCCAGGTTTTTATGGTGTACATAGCACTAAATGCAGACTGTACATTAATCGAACAGGGACATAGTATATGTTAAATAGTATATGTTCAAAATGAAAGTAAATATTGCAAAATAGATTGATGTCATCTATCTCACCATTGATGTTTTTAAATCCCCTAATTTTAATGTGTACTGATAATTGTAACGTTAGTGCCGTTATTTTACTACCTCGCACGCAGACGGTTGACATGACTTACTTCTGAGATTGCAATTTGTCGTAATTTTCTTGGGCAGCGGAACAAACCTCTATTGTATGAAGCGGCTCAATCATATAATATGGAACAAAACATCAATGTGCATGTACTAATAACCATATATATACTGTTGTAGATCTGGTAATTTTCGCGTGTTCAAATTTTCGCGAATTTATGTTTTGGGGACTTTTAACGTAGTTTAGAATTCGTGAATATTCATTTTTCTTTAGTAGCTCTCTTATAATAAACATTTTCGCGAGATTCTTGAATTTGCGAATTTGTCCTCCTCCCGAAATTCGCGAAAATTAAAACCCCGCCAATATTACCAGATCTACAGTATACGATCATCAGTGTGTACGTAGTGATAACTTACCCAGTAAACACACAACATTTGTATAACATTTGTACAATGTTGGACCAACGTCGAAGACGTTAGGCCAACGTTGTACAAATGTTATACAAATGTTGTGTGTTTGCTGGTACATATAATTATCTGATATTATAATATTGTAACTAAGGCACATCTATAGAGCAGCATGTTCAAAGCACACTGGACGGAATCAAGCTTAGACACGGTTCTAACGCAACGTGGCAAAGTCAAGCTGGTTTCAAAGTCGATATCATCTGGTAAAAGCACGTTTTTATAGCAGCATTTTCCTAGAAATCTATTCTTCATCTGGCTAGGACACAGTTTAAAAGAACGCATACATCATATGCCTAAGACACATTTTTAGAGAAATACTTTTTTATAAAACGCATACATCGTCTGGCTAAGGAATAGTTTTAGAACATCACTTCATTTGTCTAAGGCACAGTTTTAGAGCAAGATCATCCTATCAAATTATACAGGCTTTCGGCCTATATCATTTTGCCACGAAACAGCTCACAGCAATACTTTATCAGTTTACAATACTTGTTTCCATAAAAGTGATATTTGATCTACAAGGGCTGGTTTTGATAATATTTACTGGTCACGTGACTTGGTGCACAAATGTATATGCAAATATTAAAGGGCCAGTCCACTGTGGGATTTTCAGAGAAATATCCTTGTTTCTCTCTTCTCATGTGACTAGGCGATGACGTTATAATAGCGGACTCGGCGAGGTAAGGTTGAAACCAGTGTATCGACGTTAATTTCGCGCAGGGCCACGCGCTACGCGCTCCTTCACCACTCCACTACCCAGCAAACACAAAACATTTGTACAACATTTGTATAACGCCGGCCCAACGTCTTCGACGTTGGTCCAACATTATACAAATGTTATACAAATGTTTTGTGTTTGCTGGGTATGTATCAAAACGGGCTAAGGAAGCAAACACGAGACGTTGACACAATGCTGGGTTAATGTTGGCCCACCGTCTTCGACGCTGGCCCAACATTAACCCAGCATTGGCTCAACGTCTCGTGTTTGCTGGGAAGGTAGTCCGAGCTTGACGTGAACAGCATGGTTCAACGTCAGAGATTGACAGCATAGCAAAAGCTGTGGTTTTCTATGCTGGTGGTCAGTGTACGCTGAGACCAAATCTTTCATGAAAAATGTGAGGGTAGCCCTATTTAGATGATAAATTCACCTATAAAGACAGGGCTTTAAGACCCCACGTTAAGGCATTATTCTAATGAGATGTACATCTGTCATTACAGAATGATATACAAATAATTGATCAAACAATGACACAGTAATTCATTGCGCAATCGATCGTACGCGCACCTTATTTTTGGGGCACAACTTTACGAATGGCAATGATTACAGCTGTATCGCACACAGAGTCAGTTATTACGGACTAGGCTAAGGCGATACCATAGCAAGCACTCCAGAGAGAGCCACCTGGTGAATCAGTGCTTACAACATTTGTACATAAAAATGTTTCAGTTGCGTTATAGAAGCTAACCAGAATAACAAGCTGTTAACAAAGAGACATCATAGATCATTGTTATAAACTTTATTGACTTGAAGGAGTTCTGGATTTGATCTACCGAGTGATTCCAAATGAGGTCCACCATACTTGGAGCACCTAAGGTATGACTCGACTTGTTCCAAACAAGTGAAAAACGTAGCACTTAAACTTTTGAGTAGAATGAATGTACAGAACATAAATGAAACTACAGCACTATATAACTTTTATTTTTCAACTCCATTTGTCGATTCAAAAGTAAAAAATAACGGTGTCCACCTTCTCAGTAGCTTAATTATAATGTGTAACAATTTTGCTCTGTTTTTTTCAAATCACATGATACTTATATATGTAATACCTTTACCTTCTCTGTCGCATTACTATTTTGAATACATATTATAGGAATAAATATGTTATAATTCATCACAATAACGATGTACGGATCATTCATTAATTATAATCCTTACATTGCTATTATGTGATTTTCGACGACTTGATGTTGTGGATCGCGGTAGCGGGACAAAACATCAAGTAGGTGAAAATTAAAATTACTGTAGATCTGGTAATCTCAGCGTGTTTAGATTATCGCTTATTTCTTATTTTTGAACTTTTCGTGAAATATCAATTTCGATAATAGTAGCGCTATTATAATAATAATTTTCGCGAATTTGTGATTTTTGAACTTTTTGTGAATTATCAATTGCTCTAATAGTAGCGCTATTATAGTAATACTTTTTTCTAGATTCATAAACTCGCGAATTTGTCATCCTCGCGAAAATCAAAACCTCGCAATTATTACCAGATCTGCAGTATTCAATTTAGCGGTTTATGGGTTATTACATGATAGGCTATTTAAAAAGAAAATCTGGAATGTTCATTCACCTGCAACATTGAAGGGCGGGGGCCCTAGGGTAGTGGTTAGCACCGCTGCCTTTCACGCCAGAGTTCGGGGTTCGGTTCCCGGTCTCGGCGGTTTGAAAGGAACAAAAATGTTTCTTCCCCATCCACGTGTGAAAGTCAGTATTGTGGGGAGCCTCCGTGACCGAGAGGTAGCGTGCTCGGCCTCAGACCGCCAGGGCTCCAATTTCGAATCCTGTGTCTGGAGGACAGTGTCATCTCAATCATCTCACCATCCTCAGGAGGTTCTCCTGGCCCAGTTTAGCGTATATGTGCACAAAGGTGGCCTAAAGCCTGAGTCATTTCATTTTTGCAACATTGAAAACATCATTTATAGTCCCAGAGCTAGGGGGGTTTTATTTGTGTTGAAAGGTCCATACGATCTAAGAGTTCCACCTATAGTAAAATTTTCTCAGGAATCCGAATCTGCGCGTCTTACAAAAATCATCCTGTCCAAAAGTACCGTAAAAACCCTTTAAACACTAGTACCGTCAAAATCGCAAACCGCAATTTGACATATTGCGTATGAAGTGATTGTTTGCTAAAATTGTGGTAATTTTCTATTTAAATAATTTTTAAATTTGTTTTTATCCTCACATATGACACAGGCTTTCACATGGATGTAAAATATTTTGTTTCTGATCAATGACAAATACACAATATAGCTTTAAGTTGGTATTTTAATACGTAATTTTACTCATTTTTCATACTTTTTCACTAAATAGACAAAATACTTTTCTCTCAGCCGATTTTTGTATAGTATAAATGTTTAGTTTTGATTCAAACATGTTCTAGAACTATTGTTGACTTAAAATTAACCCATTTGGAATAAAAATAATGAGTTATGTGAACATATTACTCGCTTTTTTCGTTAGACGTAAAATTTGCGCGCTTTTCTTTGGGCTCAGGAAAATTGTATGTATCTCACAGTTTTGCCCAATGAGTAGTCAAATTTTGAGCTATATCAATATATTTGATATCAATAGAAAGATACTGATACATGCCATGGATGTATAATATTTTGTGACTAATCTTTGACAAATGCACAAGAGAGCTTGAAGTTGGTACTTTAACCCTTAATTTTACCTATTTTTCATACTTTTCCAGTACATAGTCAATATACTTTCCTCTCAACCGATTTTTGTGTATAATAAATATTTAGTTTTGATTCAAACATGTTCTAGTATTATTGTTGGCTTAAAATAAACCCATTTGGAATATAAAAAATAAGGAGCTATTCGAACATATTACACACTTTTTGGGTTGGATGTAAAATTTGGGCCCTTTTCTTCCAGCCCGGAGAAATTGTGTTTCACATTTTTGTCCAATGAGTAACCGGTACCCAAAATAAAAAAATGTACCAACATCTTTGATATCAGTTAAAAGTAACTATCAAGGGCTTTAACGTGGATACATAATATTTTATTTCTGTTAAATACGAAATGTACAACAATTAAGCGCTAACTTTGTATTTTATCCCTCCATTTGAACAATTTCCAGCGTTTTCTTAGTGAATACCAGCAAGCCTTCTCGCTCATGTTAATTTTATATGGTATAAATGTTTGTTATTACTTTTACATTCTCTGGAGCCATTTTTCAAAAGTTATCTTGACGACTGAAGAAGTGATCACAGCCATTTTTAAAGTTATCTCAGCCACTACAAAAGTTATCTTAGCCACTGAAGAAGTGATCATCACAAATTTAAACGTCATCTCAGCCACTACAAATGTGATCTTGGCCACTGAAGAAGTTATCACAGCGACTTTAAAAGGTATCTCAGTCACTACAAAGGTGATCTTGGCCACTGAAGAAGTGATTACAACCACTTTATAAGTTACCTTAACCACTACAAAAATTATCTTGGCCACTGAAGAAGTGAACACAGCGACTTTAAAAGTTATCTCAGCCCCTACAAAAATGATCTTGGTCACTGATGAAATGATCACAGCAACTTGAAAAGTCATCTCGTCAATGCAACAGTTATCTTGGCGAGTGAAGAAGTGATCACAGCCACTTTAGAAGTTATCCCAGCCACTACAAAGGTTATCTTGGCCACTAACAAACTGGTGTCAGTCAATTTACAGGTTATCTAAGCCACTACAAAGTCATCTGGGCCACTAAAGAAGTGATCACAGCCACTTTTAAAAATATCTAAGCGACTACAAAAGTGAACTTGACCTGTGAAGAAGTGGTTACAATAACTTTGAAAGTTATCTCTGCCACTATAAAAATGATCTTGGCCACTGATGGAGTGCTCACAGCGACTTTAAAAGTGATCTCAGCCACTACAACAGTGATCTTGGCCACTGAAGAAGTGATCTCAGTCACTTTAAAAGTTATCTCAGACACTACAAAAGTGATCTTGCCCACTAACAATCTTATGTCAGCCCGTAAAAGTGATCTTGGCCACAAAAAACTAATCTTGTCCATCGTAGAAGTGATCACATTCACTTTAAAAGTAATCTCAGCCGATACAAAAGTGATATTGGCCACTAATAATTTTATGTAAAAAATGATCTAGGTCACTACAAAAGTGATCTTGACCACTTAAGAAGCCATCACAGCCACTTTAAAAATGATTCCATCAACCACAAAGTTGATCTTGGTCACAAAAAAACTGATCTTGTCCACTACAGAAGAGATCACAGCAACTTTGTAGTGGTTAAGATAACTTTTTAAGTGGCTGTGATCATTTCTTCAGTGGCCAACATCACTTTGTAGTGGCTTAGATAATTTTGTCAGTGGCTGACAACTGACCAAGATCACCTTTGCAATGGCTGAGATAACCTTTCAACTGGCTGTGATCACTTCTTCAGTAGCCAAGGTCACTTTTGTAGTGGCTGAGATAACGTTTAAAGTGGCTATGATTACTTCTTCAGTGACCAAGATCACTTTTGTAGTGGCTGTGATAACTTTTAAAGTTGCTGTGATCACTTCTTCAGTGACTAAGATCATTTTTTTGTGGCCAAGATCACTTTTACGGGCTGACATAAAAATGTTAGTGGTCAAGATCACTTTTGTAGTGGCTGAGATAACTTTTACTGTGACCGAGATCATTTCTTCAGTGTCCAAGATCACTTTTGTTGCTGTGATCACTTCTTCAGTGACTAAGATCATTTTTTTGTGGCCAAGATCACTTTTACGGGCTGACATAAGAATGTTAGTGGTCAAGATCACTTTTGTAGTGGCTGAGATAACTTTTACTGTGACTGAGATCATTTCTTCAGTGTCCAAGATCACTTTTGTAGTGGCTGAGATCACTTTTAAAGTCGTTATGAGCACTTCGTCAGTGGCCAAAAACATTTTTATAGTGGCAGAGATAACTTTCAAAGTTATTGTAACCACTTCTTCAGTGGCCAAGATCACTTTTGTAGTCGCTTGGATATTTTTAAAAGTGGCTGTTATCACTTCTTCAGTGGCCCAGATCACCTTGTAGCGGCTTAGATAGCCTTTAAATTGGCTGACACCAGTTTGTAAGTGGCCAAGATCACCTTTGTAGTGGCTGAGATAACTTCTAACGTGGCTGTGATCACATCTTCACTCGCCAAGGTAACCTTTGCATTGGCGGGATAACTTTTTAAGTTGCTGTGATCACTTCATCAGTGGCCAAGATCACATTTGTAGTGGATGAAAAAACGGTTAAAGTCGCTGTATTTACTTCTTCGGTGGGCAAGATAGCTTTTGTAGTGGTTGAGGTAACTTTTAAGGTGGTTGTTATCACTTCTGCAGTGGCCAAGATCATTTTGTAGTGGCTGAGATAACGTTTAAAGTTGCTATGATCACTTCTTCAGTGGCTAAAATAACTTTTGTAGTGGCTGAGATAACTTTAAAAATGGCTTTGATCACTTCTTCAGTCGTCAAAATAACTTTTGAAAAATGGCTCCAGAGAATGTGAAAGTAATAACAAACATTTATACCATATAAAATAACTTGAGCGAGAAGTCTTGATGGTATTGACCAAGAAAACCTTGGAAATTGGTCAAATGGAGGGATAAAATACAAAGTTAGCGCTTAATTGTTGTACATTTCGTATTTAACATAAAGAAAATATTATGTATCCACGTTAAAGCCCTTGATAGCTACTTTTACCTGATATTAAAGATGTTTGTACATTTTTTTTAAATTTGGGTAACCAGTACTCATTGGGCAAAAATGTGAAACACTGTCAATTTCCCCCGGGGGGGGGGGGAAGAAAAGTACCCAAATTTTACATCCAACCCAAACAAGTGTGTAATATGTTCAAATAGCTCATCATTTTTTATTCCAGATGGGTTTATTTTAAGTCAACAAAAATTCTAGAATTATACACAAAAACCAGTTGAGATAAAAGTATTTTGACTAGGTACCGAAAAAGTATGAAAAATAGGTAAAATTAAGTGTTAAATTACCAACTTCAAGCTCTCTTGTGCATTTGTCAAAGATTAGACACAACATAATTTACATCCGTGGCCTGTGCCAGTAGCTTTCTATTGATATCAAATATATTGATATAGCTCAAAATTTGACTACTCATTGGGCAAAACTGTGAAATACATACAATTTTCCTGAGCCCATAGAAAAGCGCGCAAATTTTACGTCTAACCAAAAAAGTATATAATATGTTCACATAACTCACTATTTTTATTCCAAATGGGTTTATTTCAGGTCAACAATAGTTCTAGAACATGTTTGAATCAAAACTAAATATTTATTATACACAAAAATTAGTTGAGAAAAAAGTATTTTGACTATTTACTGAAAAAGTATGAAAAAAGGTCAAATTAAGGGTTAAAATACCAACTTAAAGCTTTCGTGTGCATTTGTCAATGATCAGATACAAAATATTTTACATCCATGTGACGGCCTGTACCAGTAGCTTTCTATTGATATCAAATATATTGATATAGCTTAAAATTTGACTACTCAGTGGGCAAAAATGTGAGATATGGTCAATTTTCCCGAGCCTGAAGAAAAGCGAGCTAATTTTACGTCTAACGAAAAAAGCGAGTAATATGTTCAAATAACTCATTATTTTTATTCCAAATGGGTTAATTTTAAGTCAACCATAGTTTTAGAACATGTTTGAATCAAAACTAAACATTTGTACTATACAAAAATCGGCTGAGAGAAAAGTATTTTGTCTATTTAGTGAAAAAGTATGAAAAATGAGTAAAATTACGTGTTAAAATACCAACTTAAAGCTATATTGTGTATTTGTCATTGATCAGACACAAAATATTTTACATCCATGTGAAAGCCTGTGTCATATGTGAGGATAATAAGTAATTAAAAAATTATTTAAATAGAAAATTACCACAATTTTAGCAAACAATCACTTCATACGCAATATTTCAAATTGCGTTTTGCGATTTTGACGGTACTAGTGTTTAAAGGGTTTTTACGGTACTTTTGGACAGGATGATTTTTGTAAGACGCGCAGATTCGGATTCCTGAGAAAATTTCACTATAGGTGGAACTCTTGGATCGTATGGACCTTTCAACACAAATAAAACCCCCCTAGCTCTGGGACTATTAATCTGTGATCATAATCCCTGCAAAGCTGAAATATTTTAGATATACCATGGAGACCAAAGGGTTTTCTTCAATTTGAAATCGTCATAAATGTCTTGATTAGCTTTTTCCGCTTCATTTGGTTATTTCAGCTTGGGGACAATCTTTTTACGTCAGAATCTGACGCCCACAGATGGCAGGTTCTGACTTATAAATAGGGTCCTCGCACTGAAAGGGTTAATTGATATAACAAATAATTTAGAGCGCCGCGATTTAAAAAAAGCTGGCCACCATCAAATTAAAAATATCTGCTAATTATACTGAAATTTAACAGTTCAAGGCGTCACTTATAAAAATATGAAACATATTTTACCTGGGTGTATTTTATTTTATAATCGTTGCTATTTCTCTCTCAGTGTGCGCAAAGTATAAAATAGCTGCTGATAGTAACTAGTTGTGCCACTGAACTACAAGTAGTGTATCTTTTCACCATGAAATCTGGCGAAATATTATTGCTGTTGATCATGGGCGTTACCATGGCTACTAGTATAATTCAAAATACCGGAGGTTTCAGCTAAATTTCATGCACATACTTATATTAACCCTTAAGCCTAAAGCGCTGAAATATTTTTATTTGAGCCAAGAGACCAAAGGGTTTTTTCAAATTGAAATCATTATAAATGTCTTAGTTAGCTGATTCTGCTTCAACGGCCTTTATTAATATGTTACTCTTACAGTGCGGGGATCGACTTTAGACGTCAGAATATGACGTCTGTAGACGTCATATTCAGACGTCGAAAGTTAATCCTCATTAAATATGTAGCAGAGAAATGGGAAAACTGCTCTATGAGCTAGCAAAGGTATCACTTTTTTAAAGTGAACAATATTCCCATAGATTGAGAGTGGTCATTATAGGTTATTTATTCTATTCCGGCAGTGGAAATAAAACAATATATAATTAGGGGCCTATACCTGAAGTGATTAGAAACTGATAGCTGACAGTAAAACCATTGTGACGAAAACTAATACTGTGAGTGGTGAAGTAACAGTTACAACGTCGAGGATTTTGTGGAGCATAGATATTTTGATAATTTCGGCCGAATAAGTAAGTCAGCCAGATGTGCAGGTTGGTTGTCCTTTATGGTTCGGAAAGTTATTGTGCATATTTTATAATGAATGCGAAACTTGACAGGACACCAATATAGTTTTTTTAGAATATGAACGCAACGACTAAAACAAGGAGGCCTACTGCCTTATCAGAGCAACCAAGGTAATACCTTGGTTGCTCTGGTAAGGCAGTTCTGAATGCGTTGTAATTCAGCGATGTCCTTTTCTGATATGTTGTGAAAGAGTGAGTTACAATAATTTAATTTGCTACTCACCAGGCCCACTGCAATTCGTTTCACAAGAGCTAAGGACAGAATTTTTTTCTAATTCGACGCAGGTCACGGATATGATAGAGGCATGTTTGCGATATGTTGCGGCAGTTGTGTTTACACTAATAATTGGGAGGTGTGGACACTAATTTGACCAAAAATATATCACTTATATAACATATACCATTATGATCAGCGTTATTCTAAGAACAATATTTGTAAAGTCTTTGCAGCTAAATGACAATGAAATAGCCATTTTGAAAGCAATTTTCATCGAATATTGAGGACCCATTCGTTCGCCAGTGTAGCCATTTTGGCTAGCAGACGAGCTCCAGTTGGTGCTGAGAAAAATATTCTGAGGTATCATCGCATACATTTGTATGTGTAAGAACAGTTTCTACAGTATGATCCCCCGCGAGAGAGCTATTGAAATGTGTGATGTGATACCTGAATGTTTTCTGTCGGTTCATTTTTAACTGAAATTAAATCACTTGGGATATCGACTGAAACGTCAGGTATCACATCACACATTTCAATAGCTCCCTTGCAGGTAATCATGCTGTAGAAACATCTGGAGATGTTTTAATTTTCGTGAATTTTGCGAGAAACACAAAAAGAATCTCGCGAAATTAGTATTATATTAGCCTATCATCTAAGTTGATAATTCTCGAATTCTAGACTTCAAGTAAAGTCCTAAAAGCACAAATTTGTGAAAGTCCAAGCACACGAAAATTGCCAGATCTACAGTATTTAAGTAATGTGTTTATATAGCAATACCAGAGTCCAATACCGCCATAACTAACGTTATGTACTTTCAGCAACGCCGATTCTGTAGAGTGATGTTTCCTGTAGGCTGATTGTAATAAATGAGATAGATAGTTCTTTTTTATATGAGCTTGGAGCCGATTCACTACTACCTTTTTAAAGAATTTTGAATTGAAACTGAAGTTGGATACAGGCCTGTAATTTTTCAGTTCGTTTTTAGGGAGAGATAAATGAGCTTTTTGATTTCATAATCTGTCCCACACTCAAAAACTTTCCTTTCGGGTCTAATTTCTGTTTTTGCACTTACGGAATATTCTGTAATTTATCTGGGGATCGCTTCAAACGTTTTAAATAATGACAGAAAATGAATATCTGTTTTGAATTGATCAAAACTTGAATGCCTACATCTCCTTTTGCCCGCTGATATGCACGAGGTTCGTGAAAAAAAAACGAATAGCCTGGAGGTGAGATATCCGCTATCGTTAATTTTATTTCAGTGTGTGAATGAAGAGGCTGATTTTAATTCATGTAGATTTCTGAGCCTTATGGCAACTTCAAAATAAATCATATTATTATAAGAATAAGCCCTCAGTAAGACAATTGATGTACATGTATATGCATACCCACGATGTACACCGACACTCTCGGGATTCTAGCTACGGCTGAATAAGCAGTCGGGGTTGACGGTTATAGACCATACTACAGCGCTGCTCTGCAAAGCCAAAAGGCTGTATCTGCTCACTTTTCAAGTTGGCAGATACAGCCTTTCGGTTTTACGTGGAGGAGTAATGGCTAAGTGTACACGGTAAGAACAAGATTCTGGATCCGCCCTTATGTATCTATCGTTAGTGCTTTGTTACTCACCTGGTCGTATGACTGCAATATATGTCAACATATCCCATTGATCAGACTGTGGCCCAGCATTAAATTAACATTAGTCAAAAGGATTGTGCTTGCTGTAATGCAAGAAACGACCATGACCAAAGCGACCCTTACTTAGCATCAGGATGAGTTAAAGGTGATCTATCACCCCTTATATGGTATGAAAAATGATGTCCTTATATGGGGTGATTGGCTGTCATGTGACCCTCTCTGAGGGTCACATGATAGCCAATCACCCCATATAAAGAAACAATTGTGCCCCATTTTGTGGCAACTTTGATTTATTTGTCACAAATTTATTCATACTATATAAGGGGTGATAGATCACCTTTAACACACTTATATTGTACGGTGTATATAAAAGCACTCAACTCGGTGTAAACATTAGCCATCGAATTTCACATGTTTGTATTACATTAGTAAGTTGGGCCAAGTATACTCAATTTAGTCCCGCTACCTTATAATAAAATTGACGAGTGGGCTTGGTCTGGGGTAGAGCACTATACTTGGGCCAGGAAGTTTAACATTTTATATTGGTGGAAATTTTTTTTTTTTGGGGAGTGATTTAATATTATTTTAATAGAAAGCCTAGGTTTATTATTGTCACTGCAAAACATAACAAGTACAATATACACCAAATCATAATCAAGAACTTATACAATCACCAATTAGCGGTTTTGTAAAACAAGTGTGCAAGGTACAAAAATCACACATCTATTTTAGGGTTTTCTGAATAACTGCATAAAGAAAAAAGAAAAAAAAACTATGATAAATATCACAATTATGCAATAAGAAGCACAATAACAGCTATTATGAATTATAATTAATATTTAAAATCTTCGATATTTTATGGTAAATATAGGAAAGTGATGTGCTACGTCAGTGTAAAAAACAAATTTGACCATTTGTCTTATAAACACCATTACAAATTATATTATCTATCTGAAGCAGAAGTTTCAGTTAAGTGTAGGCTTGTTAATCAAAGGTGAAAAATAATATGACAACATTTGCTTTACAAAATCAGATGTAGATATCAGATCCAATTGTTATACAGGATATTACATATTTGACCACACACAGAAATAATTAAAGCCGTAGTCCATTTATTTGTTTATTCTTGGTTATAGTTATTCCCATTTGGATTGATCCACGTAATCAGTGCGGTGCTTTCTGGTTGTAGATTTGTTCCACTGTTGTTACTTAGAATACATGTCCAGAATATTGGCTTCTGTAGGCACCCACTAACCACCACAACCTCCCCCACAACCACCACCTCCGCCACCACCCCCACCACCACCACCTCCCCCACCACAACCACACCCACCACCATCACCACATCCACCACCATCGCCACCCCCACCACCATCACCACCACCACCACCACCACCACCACTATCACCCCAGGCCCAGCTAGTGTTACCACCACCGCCTGCCCACCCACCACCTCCTCCTGTATCATGACTACTTTGCCCTCCGTTGTTACCACCCCAACCACTGTATCCTCCATTAACATTGTGACTTATAGTTTGTATACTCGGTTCTCTCCTTGATTCTCCTCCCCTTTCAGAATGTATCATGCCGTCACCGGCTGCCGATCCTCCTACGCAGAAAACATCCCAAAGGCAACCACATAGGCCTAATTTTCCTAATACACAGCAACAGCTTAGAAAGCAAATACATATTATGACCGAAAAGATAATTTCTCCAGCTCCTGCGCCGTTAGTCACATGTTCTTCAAAAATAAGGAACCTATAAAAATAAGAAAATTATTTTATATTTATTCCCGAATTATGAGAATCTTGTGGATGTTGTTAAGGTCGGAAGACAGTCCCCCCAATAAACACACGCAACAATTACCTCAACAACACATCGTGGTCTCCACAGATCTGCCGAATTAAAATAACAGCTGTCTCAGACCTGTTAATACTGATTATGGAAAATGTCAACAAAATGTTGATGTAACCTACATGGCTATATAGCGTATACATAAGATCTGGTAGCTCGTATTTGCTTGTTTAGATAGCGTGATGAATGTACCTCTGTTACAGTATAGACTAGAAAAGTAGAAATTATGATTAATGACAATTAGCAAAATACAAATGGATTATTTTACTTTAAATCTAGTATTATACATAAGGACTATTATTACAATTAATTAACAGACTTTCCGAGAGGCAAAAAGTGACTATTATTCTGAAGTGTTTAAAAACTTACCTTTTGAAATTAGTAGGACTGTGACAGCAACCATAATTCAACATAGGTTCACAATTAGGTGACGCCATAATGCATAAGTCGCCAGATAAATACGACAAATTATCGAATCGTCCATCTATAATTTTCAAAAATACACATACGACCAAATCAAATATGGTAACCATGCGTTACAGAAAAAAACAGATAAATACCCAAATTGGGTACAATACAAAAAGTAAACCAAAGTGTCATATCCCATAAATCTATGAGTTATTTGTATCAACAATTAAAACAATAAAGGAAGTACTTTGAAACACATCACCGGAAACGAAATCAAAGAAAGGACACAAACTAGACATTGTCACAAACGTACAGTACTGACAGTAAAGCTTGTTAAATTTAGGCAACGACCAAATGGTATTATAACATAGAAATGCCTAATTGCCAATGTTTTCATCGGATCTTGAGGACTTATGTTGCAAAAAATACATTATCCATGCAAAACAAAATGATTAATTTAGTAAGATATTATCTCAACGATCGGCCTGTTTGAACACCAATATCCTACTGTTGTCGTGGCTTTACCCTTACAGCGCGGGGATCGACTTTAGTCGTCAGAATCTGCCGTCTGCAGACGGCAGATTCTGACGGCTAAAGTCGATCCCTGCACTGTAAGAATCAACATATTTCTAATGGCCGGAACCCTATAACATAGGTATTCAAATGAATCAGAAAGAGCTAACTAAGACGTTTATGATGATTTAAAATTGATTAAAACCCTTTGAACTTAATGATTTATACAAAATTAATTCAGCGCTTTAACATAGTTGACGACTATGACATGCTGCATGATCAGATGATACACAACATGCTACAGACGGAGTAGCCCCTTGATCAGAATGGTAAAATAATAATAAATTAAGTCGTTTTACTGTTAGGGGTCTTGTAAAAAAAATCCAAAAATCCGAGAAAAACTCGGATTAGTCAGACCCCACCCACCCACCCCATTATCCATTTTTTTATTTTTTGGGGGAACATTTTAAAACATGAAAACAACACAAAAACACGAAAAAACACAAACTTTCCAAAAAAAAAAAAATCCGAGTTGGGGCTTGACCCACCCACCCACTTCCGAGTTTTTCTCAGATTTTTGGATTTTTTTTAACTTGACAAAACCCCTTTTTTGCTAACTGTACCTATTACTTTGAATTGGTAAAACGTATGCAGTGTAATACATGTATGTTGACTTCACCTTTCATCATCCATGTATTGGCGTGACAACTACTATCAGGAAAATCAATAGCTATGTGCTGAAAATCATGTATAACCTCTTTGATGTTACATACTATCCTTTGTGAAGGCGATAACGTACATCTCCCAAGTTGAAATCCATAGAATATTACAAAGTAGACACAACGCATCCTATTTGTCAGTGTGTATTTAGTGAATCTACAGCAGGTAATATTACATGCAGGTTCTCACAAACGTCGGACGTATGATAGACCTCTCCAATTTTTCGCGTACGAAGGCAATGATTTGGATAGTCCACAAGTGTTCATAAAAGACAGACATGACCTCATGTGTAGCGATACTCTACAGTTAACCCTGTCAGAGCGGGGAGCGTCTTTTGACGTCAGTTGGCCTCGCACTGAAAGAATTAAACATTTATAATAGCCGCAGACCAATAACATAGGTATTTAAATGAAGCGGAGAGAGCAAACTAAGACATTTATGATTATTTCAAATTGAAAAAAAAGTTGGTATTTTGGTTTATCTAACAAAAATTCAGCACTTTAAGGGTTAAATATACGCCCTCCAACGTTGCTAGATTCACCATTTAAAGGTGATCTATCACCCCTTATATAGTATGAATAATTTTGTGACAAATAAAGCAAAGTTGCTATAAGATTGTTGAATTACAGTAATTCACTGGAAAAAATATAGCAACTGCTGTTCATCACTAGACTATATACTACATTACAGTAACATACTGTACCTAATTCCAGCAGCGTACTGTAATAGTGAATATTTACAATGGCATACAGTGAAACAGTTTACAACTATTTACTGTAGTGAATTTCAGTAATTTACTGCATAAATTACAGGATGACATTGTGGGTCACGTGACCTGCCAAAACGCATACACGTAGAATGACCTATTCTTACATAAACACAAAAATGTAGCGATTTGTCTTATTTTTTGTCGAAGGTCATTTTGTGACAATCAATACGTAGTAAATGAAAAGAATCGGGCCTTAGGCCGCCTTTGTGCACATATAGGCTAAACTGGGCCAGGATAACCTCCTGAGGATGATGAGATGAATGAGATGACACTGTCCTCCAGACACAGGATTCGAAATTCGAGTCTGAGGCCTAGCACGCTACCTCTCGGTCACGAAGGTTCCCCACAATACTGAGTTTTACACGTGGATGGGGAAGAAACATTTTCGTTTCTTTCAAACCGCCGAGACCGGGAACCGAACCCCGAATTCTGGCGTGAAAGGCAGCGGTGCTAACCACCACCCTAGGGCCCCCGCCCTCAATACGTAGTATGTGTGTGAATTATCAAAACGCAGTATGTGTGGGGCTCGGTGTCTGCTGTATTTGGTTTAATCTGCATGTATGTGGGTTGTTGTGGGCTTTTCACCTGGTCGATGTCTATTTGGTATATCGTCAGCAGGTAATACTGGGTTCTCACAAACGTATGACAGATCTTTCCAGCTCCTCACCCAGCAAACACGATACATTCATCCAATTATGTTTCAATGTTGGGCCACCGTCTTCGACGCTGGCCCAACATTGAAACATAATTTGGTGAATGCCTCGTGTTTGCTGGGCACGTACGCAGACAATAATTTCGATTCACCACAAGTGTTCATAAATATTACTTGCTGATGTAAGATACTTGACATTTTACTGAGACATGTAGCCTATTCAAGTGCAACGATCCTCTACAGTTAAGGTTATAATAATAACCATGGCATTTCGACTTGTAACTGACATCATGGGAATATGCTTCAACGGTTTCTGGGTCGCGTTAGCGAGACACAACTTCAAGTGTAGTTACAATTTAAAATCTACAATTTAGCGCTTCATAGCTTCACAGGCGTATTTTGATATGTTTTAAATTCATCAGAAACCAAGTGATTTGGTTTGTGCCAAATGTTTTTTTGGTTCGAGCCAAATGATTTGGTTCGCGCCGAATGATTATTTGGTTCAAGCCAAAAATGATTTGGTGCGCTCCAATTAAATACATTCAGTTGAAATATATTTTTTGGAAATGTCCCTTAAAAAACTCCGTAGAGAGGAAAGCTAGCCAATCAAAAAATATATATTTTGAAGTTGTGACTCACTACCGCGACCCGAAACTTCAAGTGGGTGAAAATTGAACATATTAATGTAATTTGAGACCAAAGATTTGACAAGATGTTTAAACACACATTTCATCAGTAATAATTTTGAATAAAAGTAATTTGATCGGCTTTATTAAACATATAAACAACAACTATAGTTTAGCGGGTTCTTAGATAACGCATTTTAATTGCCAGCTTTCTTCCCAGCAAATATGGAATGTTAACCCTTTAAGCCCTCACGATGTATTAAATCATCATTTTACATCCCTGAAAACAGACTTCATTTTCCTATAAGTAGGGCTTTTAGAATGAATATTTCCATGAAACTGATTGACCAATACATGGCAATTTTCGTCAATTTTTCACCCACTTCAAATCATCTTCATCCACTACAAGTCGAGAATTGCGACAGCAATTCGCGGCTTGTAGAGGATGAAGGTGACAATGATAAATTCAGGCCTGATAGGGTTAAACCAATGGTGTTTTAATGTTGGGCCATCGTCTGCGACGCTGGCCCAACATCAAAACCTCTATTCAGTATTGTTTTAACCCTTATGTATACCACAGATACTGTTAACCCTTTAACCGCCAAATTATTCAATCTGAATTTCCACCCACTTGAAGTTGTGTCTCGCTGACGCGATCCACAACTTCAAGTGAGTGAAAATTATTCAGATTTGGCAAAATGGAGGTCAACAGTTTTCAAATATTGCTGATTGATGTCACATTTTATCTTTGTCACATGTTTAAAAGGTGGTACTTAATGTGCTAATAAAAAATGAAAACCCGAATATATGCGACACCGGCGGTTAAAGGGTTAATGTTGTATTTGGAAAATGTGTAAGTTCAGACAACCAGGTGACATTGTCATGATTATATTGACTTGAGTGTGATGTATATTTTCAATCATTGGAAAAGCAGTATTTATTTAGTCCGTAATAAAATAATATATAATAATAAGATAAGAGTCCGTAATAAATACTCTCGGTCAATTCTGCGGTAGGCCTATTCGGGATTTCAGCCACAATTGGATTGCGTCTTGTGGACCCAAAGAGGAAGATAATATTTGTCCTCCATATAAAGTTTTCTGTGCTCTGTGAGATGTACCGGATCAGTTAGTATTGGTTTTATGCGATACTTCAAATGTTTGATTCAGCCCAAATCTTGTCTGACATGGGCTAATTGATACTCTGCGCGATTTAATTGTTAAAGCGACACTGTCAGGCCAAAAATAATCGAAAATCGTCATTTTTATTTTGGCTTCTTATTATGACCATAATGTGTCAACCTGTCCATAGACTAGAATTACATAATTTGGGGTTCCGTGTTTACCAGTTTAAAGAGAAATAAGCATGATATCTAATTTCATACATCGATGTCCGAAATAAGAAAGACGGGAATAACTGCTTGTAACCTTGCCACAGCAGCCCAAAATTTTAAAAACTTACGCAAATCTGGTCTATGGACATGCTGACATATTATGGGTATAATAAGTAGCCAAAATAATATGATGATTTTTGGCGACTTCTGCCCTGACAGTGTCGATTTAATGTGAAATTGGTTTGAAATAGTAACGTTAGCCTACATCGTATGTTTGATGGAACACATTTTAAGTCCCACTTCCGAGGTCCCCATTGTACATATGCAGCAGAATAGTCCAGTCAATCTAGCAGAAAAAAGGGGCGGACCTGGAACAGATTGCAACGGAATTTATTTTTAGATGAATGCATTCCATTTCTAACCTACAATAACATACCGGTAGGCCCTTCTAAAAGTATAGAACGCTGTTTGTGAGTTTTCGTATTGTTTTGCTTGCAGCTTCCCTCCCTACTGGCTGGCATTTGGAATCTTCTGTTTCGAGGGATGCTTAGGCTTATGCCATGAGGGGCCAGTCCTGTCTATTTGGTAATTAATTACGTACATG
>OZ024903.1:6485287-6536964 GCA_964017125.1 Flabesymbios commensalis | reverse complement strand
CATGTGTGTGGTACATGCGACCCTCTTCCTGCTAGAGCCACGTCTTAATCATGGCGTCGTTAGTACTGTATACACCATTCATGTGTGTGGTACATGAGACCCTCTTTCTCTAGAGCCACGTCTTAATCATGGTGTCGTTAGTACTGTATACACCATTCATGTGTGTGGTACATGCGACCCTCTTCCTGCTAGAGCCACGTCTTAATCATGGTGTCGTTAGTACTGTATACACCATTCATGTGTGTGGTACATGCGACCCTCTTCCTGCTAGAGCCACGTCTTAATCATGGTGTCGTTAGTACTGTATACACCATTCATGTGTGTGGTACATGCGACCCTCTTCCTCTAGAGCCACGTCTTAAGCATGGTGTCGTCAGTACTGTATACACCATTCATGTGTGTGGTACATGCGACCCTCTTCCTCTAGAGCCACGTCTTAAGCATGGTGTCGTTAGTACTGTATACACCATTCATGTGTGTGATACATGCGACCCTCTTCCTCTAGAGCCACGTCTTAATCATGGTGTCGTTAGTACTGTATACACCATTCATGTGTGTGGTACATGAGACCCTTTTCCTGCTAGAGCCACGTCTTAATCATGGTGTCGTTAGTACTGTATACACCATTCATGTGTGTGGTACATGCAACCCTCTTTCTCTAGAGTCACGTCTTAATCATGGTGTCGTTAGTACTGTATACACCATTTATGTGTGTGCTACATGCGACCCTCTCCCTGCTAGAGCCACGTCTTAATCATGGTGTCGTTAGTACTGTATACACCATTCATGTGTGTGGTACTTGCGACCCTCTTCCTGCTAGAGCCACGTCTTAATCATGGTGTCGTTAGTACTGTATACACCATTCATGTGTGTGGTACATGCGACCCTCTCCCTGCTAGAGCCACGTCTTAATCATGGTGTCGTTAGTACACCATTCATGTGTGTGGTACATGCGACCCTCTTCCTCTAGAGCCACGTCTTAATCATGGTGTCGTTAGTACTGTATATACCATTCATGTGTGTGGTACATGCGACCCTCTTCCTCTAGAGCCACGTCTTAATCATGGTGTCGTTAGTACTGTATACACCATTCATGTGTGTGGTACATGCGACCCTCTTCCTCTAGAGCCACGTCTTAATCATGGTGTCGTTAGTACTGTATACACCATTCATGTGTGTGGTACATGCGACCCTCTTCCTCTAGAGCCACGTCTTAATCATGGTGTCGTTAGTACTGTATACACCATTCATGTGTGTGGTACATGCGACCCTCTTCCTCTAGAGCCACGTCTTAAGCATGGTGTCGTTAGTACTGTATACACCATTCATGTGTGTGATACATGCGACCCTCTTCCTCTAGAGCCACGTCTTAATCATGGTGTCGTTAGTACTGTATACACCATTCATGTGTGTGGTACATGCAACCCTCTTTCTCTAGAGTCACGTCTTAATCATGGTGTCGTTAGTACTGTATACACCATTCATGTGTGTGGTACATACGACCCTCTTCCTGCTAGAGCCACGTCTTCATCATGGTGTCGTTAGTACCGTATACACCATTCATGTGTGTGGTACATACGACCCTCTTTCTCTAGAGCCACGTCTTAATCATGGTGTCGTTAGTACTGTATACACCATTCATGTGTGTGGTACATGCGACCCTCTTCCTGCTAGAGCCACGTCTTAATCATGGTGTCGTTAGTACTGTATACACCATTCATGTGTGTGGTACATGCGACCCTCTTCCTGCTAGAGCCACGTCTTAATCATGGTGTCGTTAGTACTGTATACACCATTCATGTGTGTGGTACATGCGACCCTCTTCCTCTAGAGCCACGTCTTAAGCATGGTGTCGTCAGTACTGTATACACCATTCATGTGTGTGGTACATGCGACCCTCTTCCTCTAGAGCCACGTCTTAAGCATGGTGTCGTTAGTACTGTATACACCATTCATGTGTGTGATACATGCGACCCTCTTCCTCTAGAGCCACGTCTTAATCATGGTGTCGTTAGTACTGTATACACCATTCATGTGTGTGGTACATGAGACCCTTTTCCTGCTAGAGCCACGTCTTAATCATGGTGTCGTTAGTACTGTATACACCATTCATGTGTGTGGTACATGCAACCCTCTTTCTCTAGAGTCACGTCTTAATCATGGTGTCGTTAGTACTGTATACACCATTTATGTGTGTGCTACATGCGACCCTCTCCCTGCTAGAGCCACGTCTTAATCATGGTGTCGTTAGTACTGTATACACCATTCATGTGTGTGGTACTTGCGACCCTCTTCCTGCTAGAGCCACGTCTTAATCATGGTGTCGTTAGTACTGTATACACCATTCATGTGTGTGGTACATGCGACCCTCTCCCTGCTAGAGCCACGTCTTAATCATGGTGTCGTTAGTACACCATTCATGTGTGTGGTACATGCGACCCTCTTCCTCTAGAGCCACGTCTTAATCATGGTGTCGTTAGTACTGTATATACCATTCATGTGTGTGGTACATGCGACCCTCTTCCTCTAGAGCCACGTCTCAATCATGGTGTCGTTAGTACTGTATACACCATTCATGTGTGTGGTACATGCGACCCTCTTCCTCTAGAGCCACGTCTTAATCATGGTGTCGTTAGTACTGTATACACCATTCATGTGTGTGGTACATGCGACCCTCTTCCTCTAGAGCCACGTCTTAATCATGGTGTCGTTAGTACTGTATACACCATTCATGTGTGTGGTACATGCGACCCTCTTCCTCTAGAGCCACGTCTTAAGCATGGTGTCGTTAGTACTGTATACACCATTCATGTGTGTGATACATGCGACCCTCTTCCTCTAGAGCCACGTCTTAATCATGGTGTCGTTAGTACTGTATACACCATTCATGTGTGTGGTACATGCAACCCTCTTTCTCTAGAGTCACGTCTTAATCATGGTGTCGTTAGTACTGTATACACCATTCATGTGTGTGGTACATACGACCCTCTTCCTGCTAGAGCCACGTCTTCATCATGGTGTCGTTAGTACCGTATACACCATTCATGTGTGTGGTACATGCGACCCTCTTCCTGCTAGAGGCACGTCTTAATCATGGTGTCGTTAGTACTGTATACACCATTTATGTGTGTGGTACATGAGACCCTCTCCCTGCTAGAACCACGTCTTAATCATGGTGTCGTTAGTACTGTATACACCATTCATGTGTGTGGTACATGAGACCCTCTCCCTGCTAGAGCCACGCCTTAATCATGGTGTCGTCAGTACTGTATACACCATTCATGTGTGTGGTACATGCGACCCTCTTCCTGCTAGAGCCACGTCCTAATCATGGTGTCGTTAGTACTGTATACACCATTCATGTGTGTGGTACATGCGACCCTCTTCCTCTAGAGCCACGTCCTAATCATGGTGTCGTTAGTACTGTATACACCATTCATGTGTGTGGTACATGCTACCCTCTTCCTGCTTGAGCCACGTCCTAATCATGGTGTCGTTAGTACTGTATACACCATTCATGTGTGTGGTACATGATACCCTCTTCCTGCTAGAGCCACGTCTTAATCATGGTGTCGTTAGTACTGTATACACCATTCATGTGTGTGGTACATGAGACCCTCTTCCTGCTAGAGCCACGTCCTAATCATGGTGTCGTTAGTACTGTATACACCATTCATGTGTGTGGTACATGATACCCTCTTCCTGCTAGAGCCACGCCTTAATCATGGTGTCGTTAGTACTGTATACACCATTCATGTGTGTGGTACATGCGACCCTCTTCCTGCTAGAGCCACGTCTTAATCATGGCGTCGTTAGTACTGTATACACCATTCATGTGTGTGGTACATGAGACCCTCTTTCTCTAGAGCCACGTCTTAATCATGGTGTCGTTAGTACTGTATACACCATTCATGTGTGTGGTACATGCGACCCTCTTCCTGCTAGAGCCACGTCTTAATCATGGTGTCGTTAGTACTGTATACACCATTCATGTGTGTGGTACATGCGACCCTCTTCCTGCTAGAGCCACGTCTTAATCATGGTGTCGTTAGTACTGTATACACCATTCATGTGTGTGGTACATGCGACCCTCTTCCTCTAGAGCCACGTCTTAAGCATGGTGTCGTCAGTACTGTATACACCATTCATGTGTGTGGTACATGCGACCCTCTTCCTCTAGAGCCACGTCTTAAGCATGGTGTCGTTAGTACTGTATACACCATTCATGTGTGTGATACATGCGACCCTCTTCCTCTAGAGCCACGTCTTAATCATGGTGTCGTTAGTACTGTATACACCATTCATGTGTGTGGTACATGAGACCCTTTTCCTGCTAGAGCCACGTCTTAATCATGGTGTCGTTAGTACTGTATACACCATTCATGTGTGTGGTACATGCAACCCTCTTTCTCTAGAGTCACGTCTTAATCATGGTGTCGTTAGTACTGTATACACCATTTATGTGTGTGCTACATGCGACCCTCTCCCTGCTAGAGCCACGTCTTAATCATGGTGTCGTTAGTACTGTATACACCATTCATGTGTGTGGTACTTGCGACCCTCTTCCTGCTAGAGCCACGTCTTAATCATGGTGTCGTTAGTACTGTATACACCATTCATGTGTGTGGTACATGCGACCCTCTCCCTGCTAGAGCCACGTCTTAATCATGGTGTCGTTAGTACACCATTCATGTGTGTGGTACATGCGACCCTCTTCCTCTAGAGCCACGTCTTAATCATGGTGTCGTTAGTACTGTATATACCATTCATGTGTGTGGTACATGCGACCCTCTTCCTCTAGAGCCACGTCTTAATCATGGTGTCGTTAGTACTGTATACACCATTCATGTGTGTGGTACATGCGACCCTCTTCCTCTAGAGCCACGTCTTAATCATGGTGTCGTTAGTACTGTATACACCATTCATGTGTGTGGTACATGCGACCCTCTTCCTCTAGAGCCACGTCTTAATCATGGTGTCGTTAGTACTGTATACACCATTCATGTGTGTGGTACATGCGACCCTCTTCCTCTAGAGCCACGTCTTAAGCATGGTGTCGTTAGTACTGTATACACCATTCATGTGTGTGATACATGCGACCCTCTTCCTCTAGAGCCACGTCTTAATCATGGTGTCGTTAGTACTGTATACACCATTCATGTGTGTGGTACATGCAACCCTCTTTCTCTAGAGTCACGTCTTAATCATGGTGTCGTTAGTACTGTATACACCATTCATGTGTGTGGTACATACGACCCTCTTCCTGCTAGAGCCACGTCTTCATCATGGTGTCGTTAGTACCGTATACACCATTCATGTGTGTGGTACATACGACCCTCTCCCTGCTAGAACCACGTCTTAATCATGGTGTCGTTTGTACTGTATACACCATTCATGTGTGTGGTACATGCAACCCTCTTTCTCTAGAGTCACGTCTTAATCATGGTGTCGTTAGTACTGTATACACCATTCATGTGTGTGGTACATACGACCCTCTTCCTGCTAGAGCCACGTCTTCATCATGGTGTCGTTAGTACTGTATACACCATTCATGTGTGTGGTACATACGACCCTCTCCCTGCTAGAACCACGTCTTAATCATGGTGTCGTTTGTACTGTATACACCATTCATGTGTGTGGTACATGCAACCCTCTTTCTCTAGAGTCACGTCTTAATCATGGTGTCGTTAGTACTGTATACACCATTCATGTGTGTGGTACATACGACCTCTTCCAGCTAGAGCCACGTCTTAATCATGGTGTCGTTAGTACTGTATACACCATTCATGTGTGTGGTACATACGACCCTCTTCCTGCTAGAGCCACGTCTTATGCATGGTGTCGTTAGTACTGTATACACCATTCATGTGTGTGGTACATACGACCCTCTTCCTGCTAGAGCCACGTCTTAAGCATGGTGTCGCTAGTACTGTATACACCATTCATGTGTGTGATACATGCGACCCTCTTCCTACTAGAGCCACGTCTTAATCATGGTGTCGTTAGTACTGTATACACCATTCATGTGTGAGGTACATGCGACCCTCTTCCTGCTAGAGGCACGTCTTAATCATGGTGTCGTTAGTACTGTATACACCATTCATGTGTGTGGTACATACGACCCTCTTCCTGCTAGAGCCACGTCTTAAGCATGGTGTCGTTAGTACTGTATACACCATTCATGTGTGTGGTACATACGACCCTCTTCCTGCTAGAGCCACGTCTTAAGCATGGTGTCGCTAGTACTGTATACACCATTCATGTGTGTGATACATGCGACCCTCTTCCTACTAGAGCCACGTCTTAATCATGATATCGTTAGTAATGTATACACCATTCATGTGTGAGGTACATGCGACCCTCTTCCTGCTAGAGGCACGTCTTAATCATGGTGTTGTTAGTACTGTGTACACCATTCATGTGTGTGGTACATGCGACCCTCTTCCTGCTAGAGGCACGTCTTAATCATGGTGTTGTTAGTACTGTGTACACCATTCATGTGTGTGGTACATGCGACCCTCTTCCTGCTAGAGCCACGTCTTAATCATGGTGTCGTTAGTACTGTATACACCATTCATGTGTGTGGTACATGCAACCCTCTTCCTCTAGAGCCACGTCTTAATCATGGTGTCGTTAGTACTGTATACACCATTCATGTGTGTGGTGCATGCGACCCTCTTTCTCTAGAGTCACGTCTTAATCATGGTGTCGTTAGTACTGTATACACCACTAATGTGTGAGGTACATGCGACCCTCTTCCTGCTAGAGCCACGTCTTAATCATGGTGTCGTTAGTACTGTATACACCATTCATGTGTGAGGTACATGCGACCCTCTTCCTGCTAGAGGCACGTCTTAATCATGGTGTTGTTAGTACTGTGTACACCAATCATGTGTGTGGTACATGCGACCCTCTCCCTGCTAGAGTCACGTCTTAATCATGGTGTCGCTAGTACTGTATACACCATTCATGTGTGTGGTACATACGACCCTCTTCCTGCTAGAGCCACGTCTTAATCATGGCGTCGTTAGTACTGTATACACCATTCATGTGTGTGGTACATGCAACCCTCTTTCTCTAGAGTCACGTCTTAATCATGGTGTCGTTAGTACTGTATACACCATTCATGTGTGTGGTACATACGACCCTCTTCCTGCTAGAGCCACGTCTTAATCATGGTGTCGTTAGTACTGTATACACCATTCATGTGTGTGGTACATACGACCCTCTTCCTGCTAGAGCCACGTCTTAAGCATGGTGACGTCAGTACTGTATACACCATTCATGTGTGTGGTACATGCGACCCTCTTCCTCTAGAGCCACGTCTTAAGCATGGTGTCGTTAGTACTGTATACACCATTCATGTGTGTGATACATGCGACCCTCTTCCTCTAGAGCCACGTCTTAATCATGGTGTCGTTAGTACTGTATACACCATTCATGTGTGTGGTACATGAGACCCTTTTCCTGCTAGAGCCACGTCTTAATCATGGTGTCGTTAGTACTGTATACACCATTCATGTGTGTGGTACATGCAACCCTCTTTCTCTAGAGTCACGTCTTAATCATGGTGTCGTTAGTACTGTATACACCATTCATGTGTGTGGTACATGCGACCCTCTTCCTCTAGAGCCACGTCTTAATCATGGTGTCGTTAGTACTGTATACACCATTCATGTGTGTGGTACATGCGACCCTCTTCCTCTAGAGCCACGTCTTAAGCATGGTGTCGTTAGTACTGTATACACCATTCATGTGTGTGATACATGCGACCCTCTTCCTCTAGAGCCACGTCTTAATCATGGTGTCGTTAGTACTGTATACACCATTCATGTGTGTGGTACATGCAACCCTCTTTCTCTAGAGTCACGTCTTAATCATGGTGTCGTTAGTACTGTATACACCATTCATGTGTGTGGTACATACGACCCTCTTCCTGCTAGAGCCACGTCTTCATCATGGTGTCGTTAGTACCGTATACACCATTCATGTGTGTGGTACATACGACCCTCTCCCTGCTAGAACCACGTCTTAATCATGGTGTCGTTTGTACTGTATACACCATTCATGTGTGTGGTACATGCAACCCTCTTTCTCTAGAGTCACGTCTTAATCATGGTGTCGTTAGTACTGTATACACCATTCATGTGTGTGGTACATACGACCCTCTTCCTGCTAGAGCCACGTCTTCATCATGGTGTCGTTAGTACTGTATACACCATTCATGTGTGTGGTACATACGACCCTCTCCCTGCTAGAACCACGTCTTAATCATGGTGTCGTTTGTACTGTATACACCATTCATGTGTGTGGTACATGCAACCCTCTTTCTCTAGAGTCACGTCTTAATCATGGTGTCGTTAGTACTGTATACACCATTCATGTGTGTGGTACATACGACCTCTTCCAGCTAGAGCCACGTCTTAATCATGGTGTCGTTAGTACTGTATACACCATTCATGTGTGTGGTACATACGACCCTCTTCCTGCTAGAGCCACGTCTTATGCATGGTGTCGTTAGTACTGTATACACCATTCATGTGTGTGGTACATACGACCCTCTTCCTGCTAGAGCCACGTCTTAAGCATGGTGTCGCTAGTACTGTATACACCATTCATGTGTGTGATACATGCGACCCTCTTCCTACTAGAGCCACGTCTTAATCATGGTGTCGTTAGTACTGTATACACCATTCATGTGTGAGGTACATGCGACCCTCTTCCTGCTAGAGGCACGTCTTAATCATGGTGTCGTTAGTACTGTATACACCATTCATGTGTGTGGTACATACGACCCTCTTCCTGCTAGAGCCACGTCTTAAGCATGGTGTCGTTAGTACTGTATACACCATTCATGTGTGTGGTACATACGACCCTCTTCCTGCTAGAGCCACGTCTTAAGCATGGTGTCGCTAGTACTGTATACACCATTCATGTGTGTGATACATGCGACCCTCTTCCTACTAGAGCCACGTCTTAATCATGATATCGTTAGTACTGTATACACCATTCATGTGTGAGGTACATGCGACCCTCTTCCTGCTAGAGGCACGTCTTAATCATGGTGTTGTTAGTACTGTGTACACCATTCATGTGTGTGGTACATGCGACCCTCTTCCTGCTAGAGGCACGTCTTAATCATGGTGTTGTTAGTACTGTGTACACCATTCATGTGTGTGGTACATGCGACCCTCTTCCTGCTAGAGCCACGTCTTAATCATGGTGTCGTTAGTACTGTATACACCATTCATGTGTGTGGTACATGCAACCCTCTTCCTCTAGAGCCACGTCTTAATCATGGTGTCGTTAGTACTGTATACACCATTCATGTGTGTGGTGCATGCGACCCTCTTTCTCTAGAGTCACGTCTTAATCATGGTGTCGTTAGTACTGTATACACCACTAATGTGTGAGGTACATGCGACCCTCTTCCTGCTAGAGCCACGTCTTAATCATGGTGTCGTTAGTACTGTATACACCATTCATGTGTGAGGTACATGCGACCCTCTTCCTGCTAGAGGCACGTCTTAATCATGGTGTTGTTAGTACTGTGTACACCAATCATGTGTGTGGTACATGCGACCCTCTCCCTGCTAGAGTCACGTCTTAATCATGGTGTCGCTAGTACTGTATACACCATTCATGTGTGTGGTACATACGACCCTCTTCCTGCTAGAGCCACGTCTTAATCATGGCGTCGTTAGTACTGTATACACCATTCATGTGTGTGGTACATGCAACCCTCTTTCTCTAGAGTCACGTCTTAATCATGGTGTCGTTAGTACTGTATACACCATTCATGTGTGTGGTACATACGACCCTCTTCCTGCTAGAGCCACGTCTTAATCATGGTGTCGTTAGTACTGTATACACCATTCATGTGTGTGGTACATACGACCCTCTTCCTGCTAGAGCCACGTCTTAAGCATGGTGTCGTTAGTACTGTATACACCATTCATGTGTGTGGTACATACGACCCTCTTCCTGCTAGAGCCACGTCTTAAGCATGGTGTCGCTAGTACTGTATACACCATTCATGTGTGTGATACATGCGACCCTCTTCCTACTAGAGCCACGTCTTAATCATGGTGTCGTTAGTACTGTATACACCATTCATGTGTGAGGTACATGCGACCCTCTTCCTGCTAGAGGCACGTCTTAATCATGGTGTTGTTAGTACTGTGTACACCATTCATGTGTGTGGTACATGCGACCCTCTTCCTGCTAGAGCCACGTCTTAATCATGGTGTCGTTAGTACTGTATACACCATTCATGTGTGTGGTACATGCGACCCTCTTCCTGCTAGAGCCACGTCTTAATCATGGTGTCGTTAGTACTGTGTACACCATTCATGTGTGAGGTACATGCGACCCTCTTCCTGCTAGAGCCACGTCTTAATCATGGTGTCGTTAGTACTGTATACACCATTCATGTGTGTGGTACATGCGACCCTCTTTCTCTAGAGCCACGTCTTAATCATGGTGTCGTTAGTACTGTATACACCATTCATGTGTGTGGTACATGAGACCCTCTTCCTGCTAGAGCCACGTCTTAATCATGGTGTCGTTAGTACTGTGTACACCATTCATGTGTGCGGTACATGCGACCCTCTTCCTGCTAGAGCCACGTCTTAATCATGGTGTCGTTAGTAATGTATACACCATTCATGTGTGTGGTACATGCGACCCTCTTCCTCTAGAGCCACGTCTTAATCATGGTGTCGGTAGTACTGTGTACACCATTCATGTGTGTGGTACATGCGACCCTCTTCCTACTAGAGCCACGCCTTAATCATGGTGTCGCTAGTACTGTATACACCATTCATATGTGTGTTACTTGCGACCCTCTTCCTGCTAGAGCCACGTCTTGATCATTCAAATTTAATGGTTTACATATTTATGTTAACCCTTTAACCGCCGGTGTCGCATATATTCGGGTTTTCATTTTTTTAATACATTATGTACAACCTTTTGAACATGTTGAAGATAAAATGTGATATCAATCAGCAATATTTGAAAACAGTTGACCTCCATTTTGTCAAATCTAAATATTTTTCACTCACTTGAAGTTGTGGGTCGCGTTAGCGAAACACAACTTCAAGTGGGTGAAAATGCAGATTGAATAATTTGGCGGTTAAAGAGTTAAACCGCTAAATTAATTTATTTAAATTTTAACCCACTTTAAGTTGTGTTATGCTACCGCGACCCACAACTTCAAGTTGGTTTGTTTATTTTGAGACCAAACATGAAAAAGGTCGAGGCCGAAGGGCGAGCCTTTTTTCACAGCTAAGAATGTACAACTCCGGGGGGTTATAACTGACTTAAAACACATCCGACCATAAGAAGGATCCTTCATAATCAACAACTGAATATAATACCACATGCCTACCATAATAATTGGTCTGTATTTGATCAGCAGTTACTCTCGGCTTAGAATGTAGTGGTGGATCAAAGACAATGATGTAGTGGTGTGTTTTTAAAAGTGATTTAACTATCAATCAATCAATCAATCAATCAAAAACGTGTATTTGACATTTTGTAAAATACATATTTCAAATTACAATGTATATATTATAAACAGAAAAGTCAGGAGACCCACGTTAAGAAACAAAGGACGTGCTCTATTCAGTAAATATAAATAACAGTAATAAATAAAAGTTTATTGTTTTGCTATTTTATTTGTATCCTTGCATTATCCTGTAGAGTCTAGTAAAATATGTATTTTTTATTGCTAATTTAGCAATATTGCTTATCGGCAACAACTTCTAATGTAGCATGGGTAACACCACGTTTGGCTCTTTAGATCGTTCTTGGCGATACTAACACAATGTCGTGATATAAAAAAGCAACACCGTGACAACCCTCGACCTATATGTGGTATTCAACTTCCTGAATTACCCCTCCACCGCTATTCACGACTAGAGTCGTTTGAAATTTGTTTTGTTAGCCGAACAAAGCACAATTATTGAGAATGGAATGTGTGTATAAGCATCAATATTTACAAATGTTTGGTATCAAATTAAACAAATATGAGTATTTTTCACCTATTTGAGGAAAGTTGTGGGTTGCGGTAGCGAGAGACAACTTCAAGTGGGTGCAAATTTGAATTCTAAAACTTACCGTTTTTATGGGTCAATAATAACAAAATGACAGCTGTGAGTGGCTGATCTCATTGTGAGAGGCTGAAGCATGCAGTCTTTTTTGGTTGGGAATATAATATCATTTTTTTTAATTATTTGTGATTTTTATTTCGATATTTACGTGATATACGTGATATGTATAATGTATATTGTGATATTTATGATCCTTAATTATTTCGATATTTATAATTCTTATAGCGATATTTATAATCTTTCTTGTGGGTTTTACAACCATTACAACATCTTCACTCGACCGGTATCATTCATACAGTTGAAGCTGTCGCCTTAGAGCGGTATTTTAGGACGGGGCCCTGGCATAATCTAGTGACTAAAGCTGCCTGTCGGAGCTCGCGGGTTTGGTTTTTTTTAAACCTGAATGTCAGAGCGGGGACGAGCCCTCAATCTCCGACTTGACAGACAAACAGCTTAAACCAATACACCAGGGACCCCACCCATACTTTTTTGGTACTTTTTAAGTGTTTTTAGTATCTCACACAAATATTGTGTTTTGATATCTTACACAAATACTGTGTTTTGATATCTCACACAAATACTGTGTTTTGATATCCTACACAAATACTGTGTTTTGATATCTCACACACATACTGTGTTTTGATATCCCGTACAAAAATAGTATGTTTTTGATGTCTCACACAAATACTGTATTTTTATATCTCACACACAAATACTGTGTTTTGATATCTCACACACAAATACTGTGTTTTGATATCTTACACAAATACTGTGTTTTGCTATCTCACACAAATACTGTGTTTTGATATCTCACACAAATACTGTGTTTTGATATCTCTCACACAAATACTGTGTTTTGATATCTCACACACATACTGTATTTTTATATCTCACACACAAATACTGCGTTTTTTTTATATCTCACACAAATACTGTGTTTTAATATCTCACACAGATACTCTGTTTTGATAGCTCACACACAGAGACTGTGTTTTCATATCTCACACAGAAATACTGTGTTTTGATGTGTCACACAAATACTCCCTTTTGATATCTCACACAAATACTGTGTTTTGATATGTTACACAAATACTGTGTTTTGATATCTCACACATACAATTAAATTCAATTCAAAAGGTATTTAATGTCATTAGAAATACAATATGAAAGCAAAACAATATTATACAAATAAAATAATGTATAAAATATATCGCAAGTGCAGAAATACTGTGTTATGATATCTCACACATACTGTGTTTTGATATCACACCAACATACTGCGCTTTGATATAACACACAAATACTGCGTTTTGACATCTCATACAAATACTGCGTTATGATTTCAGTCACATGGATCGCTTCATATAATTATGATATTGGCCTCAGGGTTGGGTTGATGCACACATAGATATATTATTGTTGTTTACCTGGTCTATATAATAACCATTTAGTGGGGGCTCTTAGGTAATTGGGTGTGCACTTCTGGATAAAATTGTGAATTTTGGCACACAAATAGTTAAGATATCGCTCTTCAGGAATTTTGATGGAAGCAAGTTGGTACGTCCACATTTTGGCCGCCATCTTGTTTTGCAAAATGGCCGCCATTTGAGACCTATATCCAGCAATAGTGCATAAAGGAAGACAATTAGAGAGCTCGTAACAAGCTGAGTTTTTTATGAAAGAACCCTGGATGTATGTAGATTATCATAGTTAATGTTCTAGAAAATCCTCCTCAAGCACTCTGATATATTCAAGATGGCGTCCAAGATGGCCGCAGCGTATAGTCATATTTAAGAAATAGCTCGATTTTAGCTCGATTTTCTTGTGTAATACACCATTTCAAATATTTTCGTGGTCAGTAAAGCTATATCGACCACCCCCAGCAATTTTGAAAACATATTTAACCCTTTTATCCCAAGAGGCTTTTTAGCGAACGCCCCTCTAATCTCTATTGGGAAAACATTATTATTTAAAATCAATTAATTAGGTAATAATGGTGATGTATATTGGTTTCAGTAATATAGCTAGATTAAAAGCACGCTTTTTGGTCAATTAATTTGTATTTTTACTTATTCAAGATGGCGTCCAAGATGGCTGCTAGTGTATGGGCAGATTTAAAAAATTGTGTAAATTCTTCAATTTTTTATTAATTTTCTTTAGTAATATATCATTTCAACTATTTTTATGGTCTGTGAGTCCATCTAAAATACTCTCGGACAACGTTAAGCAATATTTAGCACTTTAACATGAGGGTTTTCAATTGGCGACATAAAACGTTCAAAATGTAGTTGGTGAGCCACTTAGCCCATAAACCTTTCCAAGTTGTTTTTCGGGTGTTTCATGTTTTTTACATGTCACAGTATCCTTGGTGGATACGTTATCTCTGAAATGGATAATAACTAGTTGGTATTGAAGATGTTTTGGTCATATAGTCAACAATGTATCGAGGACTAATGAGAGTGAGTATGACATAGGCCTACTAACCAAAACCTTCCCCTGTTGATCACATTCTGATCGCTGGCTTAGGGAAGCTTGGAAAGATCATTTGAAGATATATTGCATGTAAGTGACATGTGATTGCATTTAGGTGATATGTCACTGCTTGCCTACAGTCCTCGTTTGGGGGACAGCGAGTATAATTTTTGTCTGAATGAAACAATTATTTGAATGCATTCCCCTGGTAATAATGTCATCATACACATACTTGATCACAAACATTATCAGCGACACATGTAACTTACAAATATACATGTGCTTTAATGCATGCACTGGTATGTCAATGATAATCAATTGCTTTTGGAAAGGTGGTGTATTTAGATATAATGACAGTGTCTATAGGGATATTGTGTGACAAAGATCCTAGATACGGATCTATGGGTAGAAAATACTTGATAGATTAATACTCAATTTAGTGCAAATGATCCTCAGGGGCTCTAGATGTACCTTTTATGAGCTACTGTACCTAAATATGTCTACTTTCAGTATGGTACTTTGACCCAGTTTGATGTTGCGCTCTTTTCCGGACCATAACTTTGAAACTATTGGTTTGATTGACCAAATGTTGTACAATGACTCGCATGAGCTCTAGATGTGCTGTTTGTGGTTTCTATACTTTGGTCCACTTTCTATACTACTCTGACCTAGTTTAGTGTGTTTGACTTTGATGTATCGTTACCAAATTTGGTACAATCCAGTAACTCTAGGTGTACCTTCGTGGTTACTGTCCTTTAGTTTACTTTTAATATTGTACCTACGACTCAGTTAAGTGTCTTTGACTGTTCTTTTCTGGGACATATACATGTATGGTAAAATACTTGATCATGTTTACGGATTGTTACCATCCTGTTAATCCTGGAGTAAATCGGGATGTGAAAATGAGATTTACTTACAAACTCATTACAAGGTTGCAACTCTCCTATTCTGGCCACCATCAGTAGTAGTATGGCTAGTTGTATAGCAATCTTCATTTCATATGGTACTGCTTCAATGGCGTACAAATTTCCTATAAAATTGTGCCCCTACATGATCAGTTGCAAACGTTTTTGGGCACTGTATACGCACACCACGATAAACAAACAATATTGTCTGGTATATAGTCAAATATCATATGCCTACCTTCAGTTTACGAATACACAGCCGATCTAAATGAATCATCGCGGCCAGCCAGTTTTCACAGATGGAGTATGAAAGTTGTTAATAAGCACATCTTTCTCTATTTGTCAGCTGCACCACAACACGCCGTTGCCGATAATTCTGAAATGATTTTTTTAGGCTGGAGAGGGTTATGATATTATGATAAAGACCATCGATGTGGTAGCAAAAATTCCCTCTAACGTTACAGGAGAGAAAAATAGTGTAAATAGAGTCTTTAGACACCAGTCCGGATACACAACAGCGTCAGTTCTAAGCCTGAATGGCAGAATCAGCTGATTTTGAAAATCGGTAGTTCCATTCAAGCTCTTAGTGTATGTTCAGCGCTATGTTCAACACATAAAACATGTTAGCTACCCAATAACTCGTTGAGAAGGCTTCTCAGAACAATGTTTGTCGTTTGCAGATTGAGTGTGTCCCATTGGATCGTCTGACAACATAACACGATAGAAATACAAAATGATTTTTTGATTTAAAAAACAATTCTCATGCAGCCATGTAACAATTAAGACTCGTCTCTTAAGTAGATTTCAGACAAGAGCCCTATATACACTGTCATTAAAAATACACCACCTTTCCAGCGGCAATTAATCGACGTCGACATACCAGTGCATCATGCATTGAGGCAACTGTATACTCGTTTAAGTGACATATATCTCAGATAATGTTAGTGGTCCAGTATGTGTATGGTGACATTATTACCAGGCGGATACACTGACAATAAGTGGTTCACTCAGAAAACATCACACTTACATGCAATATATCATCAAATGATCTCTCCAACACAAATTAGTTTCACACCTGGAAAACAACTGTGAAAGTTTATGGGCCAAGTGGTACACCAATTTCATTTTGGATGTTTTTGTCGCCAAATGAAAACTCTCATACTTATGTGTCAGATATTGCTCAACATTGTCGGGGAGTAGTTTAGATGAGCTCACAGACCATAGAACTAGTTGAAATGACAAATTTGCACAAATTCTCAAACTGCCCGTACACTGGCAGCCATCTTGGAAGTCATTTTGAATAATTAAAAAATACAAGTTGATTTACAAATAAGTGTGACTTCACTATCACTATATTACTGACACCAATACATTACCATTAATACGGAATTAATTGATTATAAATAATAAAGTTTTCCCAATAGAGATTACAGAGGCGTTAGGTGAAAAGCCTCTGGGGATAAAAGGGGTAAATATATTCCCAAAATAGATGGGGTAGTCTATATAGATTTACTGATCACGAAACTATTTGTAATGGACGCCATCTTGAATAAATAAAAATACAAATTAAGTGACCAATATAGGCGTGCCTTCTATATGCCTTTAATATAGTACTACTGACACCAATACATGACCATTAATACTTAATTATTTGATTATAAATAATAATGTTTCACCATTAGATATTACAGGGGCGTTCGCTAAAAAGCCTCTTGTGATAAAAGGGTTAAATTTGTTTTTAAAATTTCTGGGGGTAGTCTATATAGCTTTACTGACCATCAAACTATTTGAAATGGTGTATTACAAAAGAAAATTGAGCTAAAATCGATCATTTTACGCTATTTATCAAATATGAATATATGCTGGCGGCCATCTTGGATGCCATCTTGAATATGTCAGAGTGTTTGTGAAGGATTTTTTAGAACGTTTACTATGTTCATCTAGATACCTCTAATGTTCTTTAATAAAAAAATTAGCTTGTTATGAGCTCTCTAAGTGTCTTACTTTTCGAAATATTGCTGAATATAGGTCCCAAGTGGCGGCCATTTTGAAAACCAAGATGGCGGCCAAAAACTGGACGTATCAACTTGCTTCCATCAAAATTCCTGTACAGGAAGATCTCAACTATATGTGTGCCAAAATTCACAATTTTATCCAGAAGTGCACACTTCATCTCATATATTGACTTAAGAGCCCCCACTAATTGTGGAAAGTCATTAACCCTTCAACCGCTAAATTAAATAATTTAAATTTTCAACCACTTGAAGTTGTGTCTCGCTACCGCGATCCACAAATCATGTCTGTGAAAATTACTCATATTTGTTTAATTTGAGACCAACCATTTGCAAATCTAGATTTCTAGATTTCATTCTCAATAATTGTGGATAAAAGTCATTTGATCAGCTAGTAAAACATATTATCAATGACTATAGTCGTGATTATCGGTTATTAGATAGCACATTTTCATTTCCAGCTATCTTCCTAACAAATACGGAATGCTGAACCAATGGTGCTTTATTGCGACGCTAGCCCAACATTAACATTGTTAATATTTTAATTGTAAAAATGTGTAAGCTCAGATAATCAGATGACAGCATATTTATTGACTTGAGTGTGCCGTATATTTTCAATTATTGCAAAAGCAGTATGTATTTAGTCCGTTATAACAAATTCGCGATATGACAAATAAGTCTGAATTGACTTCCTTTCTGTCAATAAAATATCTGTCTGTCTGTCTGTCTGATCGCCATTTGTGAAGTTGTGCCCCCAAAATCCAGTGCGTGGACAATCACCGATTGCGCAATGAATTGATACGTCTTTGTTTGATATTATTTTATTTTATTTTGTATTGATAGGCCTATATTTACCTCTCATTGGAATAGTAACCCTTTAACCGACAAATTATTCAATCTGAATTTCCACCCACTTGAAATTGAGTCTCGCTGACGCGATCCACAACTTCAAGTGAGTGAAAATTATTCAGATTTGACAAAATGGGGGTGAACTGTTTTCAAATATTGCTGATTGATGTCACATTTTATCTTTCACTTGTTAATGTGCTAATAAAAAATGAAAACCCCAATATATGCGGCACCGGTGGTTAAAGGGTTAACGTGGGGATTTAAACGCCAGTCTGTACAAGGGATATTATTATTTGAATAGGGTTACCTTCACAATTTTTATGTCACGTTCTGCATTTTACACCTTTAGGACCATACCTTGTTCATTACGAAATACATGTATTCCAGGTTTTTATGGTGGACATAGCACTAAATGCAGACTGTACATATATCGCATTTGAACAGGGACATAGTATATGTTCATAGTATGTGTTCAAAATGAAAGTAAATATTGCAAAATAGATTGATGTCATCTATCTTACCATTGATGTTTTTAAATCCCCTAATCTCAATGTGTACTGTAGTGCCGTTATTTTACTACTTTTACTACCTCGTACGCAGACTGTTGACATGACCTACTTCTGAGATTGCAATTTGTCGTAATTTCCTTGGACAGCGGAACAAACCTCTATTGTATGAAGCGGCTCAATCATATAATATGGGAACAAAACATCAATGTGCTGTACTAATAACCATATATATACTGTTGTAGATCTGGTAATTTTCGCGTATTTAAATTTTCGCGAATTTATGTTTTGGGAACTTTTAACGTAGTTTAGAATTCGCGAATATTCATTTAGTAGCTCCCTTATAATAAACATTTTCGCGAGATTCTTGAATTCGCGAATTTGTCCTCCCGAAATTCGCGAAAATTAAAACCCCGCGAATATCACCAGATCTACAGCATACGATCATTAGTGTACACGTAGTGATAACTTACCCAGTAAACACACAACATTTGCATAACATTTGTACAATGTTGGCCCAACGTCGAAGACGTTGGGCAAATGTTGTACAAATGTTGTACAAATGTTGTACAAATGTTATACAAATGTTTTGTGTTTGCTGGTACATATAATGATCTGATATTATAATAATGTAACTAAGGCACATCTGTAGAGTAGCATGTTCAAATCACATCACTGGACGGAATCAAGCTTAGACACAGTTCTAACGCAACATGGCAATGTCAATGTGGTTTCAAAGTGGATATCGTCTGGTAAAAGCCCGTTTTTATAACAGCATTTTCCTACAAATCTATTCTTCATCTGACTAAGACACAATTTGAAAGAACGCATACATCATATGCCTAAGACACATTGTTAGAGCAATACTTTCTTATGAAAAGCATACATCGTCTGGCTAAGGAATAGTTTTAGAACATCACTTCATTTGTCTAAGGCACAGCTTTAGAGCAAGATCATCCTATCAAATTATACAGGCTTAGGGCCTATATCAATTTGCTACGAAACAGCTCACAGCAATACTTTATCAGTTTACAATACTTGTTTCCATCAGAGTGATATTTGATCTCCAACTGTATATGATTATAACACCTTTCACAGAAGGGCTGGTTTTAAAAATATTCACCGGCCACGTGACTTGCACAAATATATATGCAAATATTAAAGGGCCAGTCCACTGTGGGATTTCCAGAGAAATAACCTTGTTTCTCTCTTCTCATGTGACTAGGCGATGACGTTGTAATAACACTCCCGAGAGAGCCACCTGGTGAATCTTTTTACCATGAAATCTGGCAAAATATTATTGCTGTTGATCATGGGCGTTACCATGGCTACTAGTATAATTCAAAATACCGGAGGTTTCAGCTAAATTTCATGCACATACTTATATTAACCCTTAAGCCTAAAGCGCTGAAATATTTTTATTTGAGCCAAGAGACCAAAGGGTTTTTTTCAAACTGAAATCATTATAAATGTCTTAGTTAGCTCATTCTGCTTCAATACCTTTGTTATTGGTTTACGGCCTTTATTAATATGTTACTTTTTCAGTGCGGGGATCGACTTTAGACGTCAGAATCTGACGTCTGTAAACGTCATATTCAGACGTCGAAAGGTAATCTCATTAAATATGTATCAGAGAAATGGAAAAACTGCTTTATGAGCTAACAAAGTATCACTTTTTTAAAGTGAACAATATTCCCATAGATTGAGAGTGGTCATTATAGGTTATTTATTCTATTCCGGCAGTGGAAATAAAACAAACGACATATAATTATCAGTGTCATTAGGGGGCTATACCTGAAGTGATTAGAAACTGATAGCTGACAGTAAAACCATTGTGATGAAAACTAATACTGTGAGTGTTGAGATAACAGTTACAACGTCAAGGATTTTGTGGAGATATTTTGATAATTTCGGCCGAATAAGTAAGCCAGTCAGATGTGCAGGTTGGTTGTCCTTTATGGTTCGTAAAGTTATTGTGCAAATTGTATAATGAATGCGAAACTTGACAGGACACCAATGTAGTTTTTTTAGAATATGAACGTAACGACTAAAACAAGGTGGCCTTGGTTGCTCTGGTAAGGCAGTTCTGAACGCGTTGTAATTTAGCGATGTCCTTTTCTGATATGTTGTGAAAGAGTGAGTTACAATAATTTAACTTGCTACTCACCAGGCCCACTGCAATTTGTTTCACAAGAGCTAAGGACAGAATTTTCTAATTCAACGCAGGTCACTGATATGATAGAGGCATGTTTGCGATATGTTGCGGCAGTTGTGTTTACACTAATAATTAGGAGGTGTGGACACTAATTTGACCAAAAATATATCACTTATATAACATATACCATTATGATCAGCGTTATCCAAAGAACAATATTTGTAAAGTCTTTACAGCTAAATGACAATGTAATATCCTTTTTTAAAGCAATTTTCAACGAATATTGCGGACCCATCCGTTCGCCAGTGTAGCCATTTTAGTTAGCAGACGAGCTCCAGTTGGTGCTGAGAAGAATATTCTGAGGTATCATAGCATACATTTGTATGTGTAAGAACAGTTTCTACAGTATGATTCCCTGCGAGAGAGCTATTGAAATGTTTGAAGTGATACCTGCATGTTTTCTGTCGGTTAATTTTTAACTGAAATTAAATCACTTGGGATATCGACTGAAACGTCAGGTATCACATCACACATTTTAATAGCTCTCTCGCAGGTAATCATGCTGTAGAAACATCTTGAGATGTTTTAATTTTCGTGAATTTCGCGGGGAACACAAAAAGAATCTCGCGAAATTATTATTATATTACCCTATCATCTAAGTTAATAATTCCCGAATTCTAGACTTCATGTAAAATCCTAAAATCACAAATTCGCGAAAATCTAAGCACACGAAAATTGCCAGATCTACAGTATTTAAGTAATGTGTTTATATAGCAATACCAGAGTCCAATACCGCCATAACTAACGTTATGTACTTTCAGCAACGCCGATTCTGTAGAGTGATGTTTCCTGTAGGCTGATTGTAATGAATTAGATAGATAGTTCTTTTTTATATGAGCTTGGAGCCGATTTACTACTACCTTTTTTAAGATTTTTGAATTGAAACCGAAGATACAGGCCTGTAATTTTTCAGTTCGTTTTTTAGGGAGAGATAAATAACCTTTTTGATTTCATAATCTGTCCCACACTCAAAAACTTTCATTTCGGATCTAATTTCTGTTTTTGCACTGACGGAATATTCTGTACTTTATCTGGAGATCGCTTCACACGTTTTAAATAATGACAGAGAATGAATATCTTTTTTGAATTGATCAGAAACTAGAATGCCTACACCTCCTTCTGCCCGCTGATCTGCACGAGGTTCGTGAAAAAAAACGAATAGACTGGAGGTGAGATATCCGCTATCGTTAATTTTATTTCAGTGTGTGAATGAAGAGGCTGATTTTAATTCATGTAGATTTCTGCGCATTGTGGCAGTTTCACAATAAATCATATTATCATAAGAATAAAGCCCGCAGTAAGACAATCGATGTACATTTATATGCATACCCATGATGTACACCGACACTCTCGGGATTCTTGCTATGGCTGAATAAGCAGTCGGGGTTGACGGTTATAAACCATACTACAGCGCTGCTCTACAAAACCAAAAAGCAGTATCTGCTTACTTTTCAAGTAAGCAGATACTGCCTTTCGGCTTTACATAGAGGAGTAATGGCTAAGTGTACACGGTAAGAACAAGATTCTGGATCCGCCCTTATGTATCTATCGTTAGTGCGTCGTCATTCACCTGGTCGTATAACTGCAATATATGTCAACATATCCCATTGATCAGACTGTGGCCCAGCATTAAATTAACATTAGTCAAACGGATCGTGCTTGCTGTAATGCAAGAAACGACCATGACCAAAGCGACCCTTACTTAGCATCAGGATGAGTTAAAGGTAATCCATCACCCCTTATATGGTATGAATAATGATGTCCTTATATGGGGTGATTGTGCACAAGTGTTTCTTTATATGGGGTGATTGGCTATCATGTGACCCTCTCAGAGGGTCACATGATATGGGGGTGATTGGCAATCATGTGACCCTCTCAGAGGGTCACATGATAGCCAATCACCCCATATAAAGAAACACTTGTGCCCCATTTTGTGGCAACTTTGATTTATTTGTCACAAATTTATTCATACTATATAAGGGGTGATAGATCACTTTTAACACACTTATATTGTACGGTGTATATAAAAGCACTCAACTCGGTGTAAACATTAGCCATCGAATTTCACAAGTATACTCAATTTAGTCCCGCTACCTTATAATAAACTTGACGAGTGAGCATGGTCTGGGGTAGAGAACTATACTTGGGCCAGGAAGTTTAATATATTATATTGGTGGAATTTTTTTTTTTTTTTGAGTGATTTAATATTAATTTAATAGAAAGCATAGGTTTATTATTGTCACTGCAAAACATAACAAGTACAATATACACCAAATCATAATCAAGAACTTATACAATCACTAATTAGCGGTTTTGTAAAACAAGTGTGCAAGGTACAAAAATCACACATCTATTTTAGGGTTTTCTGAATAACTGCATAAAGAAGAAAGAAAAAAAAACTATGATAAATATCACAATTCTGCAATAAGAAGCACAATAACAGTTATTATGAATTATAATTAATATATAAAATCTTCCATATTTTATGGTAAATATAGGAAAGTGATGTACTACGTCAGTGTAAAAAACAAATTTGACCATTTGTCTTATAAACACCATTACAAATTATATTATCTATCTGAAGCAGAAGTTTCAGTTAAGTGTAGGCTTGTTAATCAAAGGTGAAAAATAATATGACAACATTTGCTTTACAAAATCAGATGTAGATATCAGATCCAATTGTTATACAGGATATTACATATTTGACCACACACAGAAATAATTAAAGCCGTAGTTCATTCATTTGTTTATTCTTGGTTATAGCTATTCCCATTTGGATTGATCCACGTAATCAGTGCGGTGCTTTCTGGTTGTAGATTTGTTCCACTGTTGTTACTTAGAATACATGTCCAGAATATTGGCTTCTGTAGGCACCCACTAACCACCACAACCTCCCCCACAACCACCACCTCCGCCACCACCCCCACCACCACCACCTCCCCCACCACAACCACACCCACCACCATCACCACATCCACCACCATCGCCACCCCCACCACCATCACCACCACCACCACCACCACCACCACTATTACCCCAGGCCCACCTAATGTTACCACCACCACCTCCCCACCCACCACCTCCTCCTGTATCATGACTACTTTGTCCTCCGTTGTTGCCACCCCAACCACTGTATCCTCCATTAACATTGTGACTTATAGTTTGTATACTCGGTTCTCTCCTTGATTCTCCTCCCCTTTCAGAATGTATCATGCCGTCACCGGCTGCCGATCCTCCTACGCAACTACATAGGCCTAATACACAGCAACAGCTTAGAAAGCAAATACATATTATGACCGAAAAGATAATTTCTCCAGCTCCTGCGCCGTTAGTCACATGTTCTTCAAAAATAAGGAACCTATAAAAATAAGAAAATTATTTTATATTTATTCCCGAATTATGAGAATCTTGTGGATGTTGTTAAGTCCACACATTTTATACGCATTTTTTAATTGATGTGTGACGACGAGGTGAGGTCGGAAGACAGTCCCCCCAATAAACACACGCAACAATTACCTCAACAACACATCGTGGTCTCCACAGATCTGCCGAATTAAAATAACAGCTGTCTCAGACCTGTTAATACTGATTATGGAAAATGTCAACAAAATGTTGATGTAACCTACATGGCTATATAGCTTATACATAAGATCTGGTAGCTCGTATTTGCTTGTTTAGATAGCGTGATGAATGTACCTCTGTTACAGTATAGACTAGAAAAGTAGAAATTATGATTAATGACAATTAGCAAAATACAAATGGATTATTTTACATTAAATCTAGTATTATACATAAGGACTATTATTACAATTAATTAACAGACTTTCCGAGAGGCTAAAAGTGACTTTTATTCTGAAGTGTTTAAAAACTTACCTTTTGAATTTAGTAGGACTGTGACAGCAACCATAATTCAACATAGGTTCACAATTAGGTGACGCCATAATGCATAAGTCGCCAGATAAATACGACAAATTATCGAATCTTCCATCTATAATTTTCAAAAATACAAATACGACCAAATCAAATATGGTAACCATGCGTTACAGAAAAAAACAGATAAATACCCAAATTGGGTACAATACAAAAAGTAGACCAAAGTGAGTTATTTGTATCAACAATTAAAACAATAAAGGAAGTACTTTGAAACACATCACCGGAAACGAACTCAAAGAAATGACACAAACTAGACATTGTCACAAACGTACAGTACTGACAGTAAAGCTTGTTAAATTTAGGCAACGACCAAATTGTATTATAACATAGAAATGCCTAATTGCCAATGTTTTCATCTGGATCTTGAGGACTTATGTTGCAAAAAATACATTATCCATGCAAAGCAAAATGATTAATTTAGTAATATTTAATCTCAAAGATCGGCCTGTTTGAACACCAATATCCTACTGTTGTCGTGACTTTAACCCTTTCAGCGCGGGGATCGACTTTAGTCGTCAGAATCTGCCGTCTGCAGACGGCAGATTCTGACGGCTAAAGTCGATCCCTGCACTGTAAGAATCAACATATTTCTAATGGCCGGAACCCCATAACATAGGTATTCAAATGAATCAGAAAGAGCTTACTAAGACATTTATGATGATTTAAAATTGATTAAAACCCTTTGAACTTAATGATTTATACAAAATTAATTCAGCGCTTTAACATAGTTGACGACTATGACATGCTGCATGATCAGATGATACACATCATGCTACAGACGGAGTAGCCCCTTGTTCAAATTGTTAAAATAATAATAATTAAGTCGTTTTACTGTTATTTGCTAAATGTACCTATTACATTGAATTGGTAGAACATATGCAGTGATAAAAATGGTATTTTTTTATTAGATGTATGTTGACCTCACCTTTCGTCATCCATGTATTGGCGTGACAACTACTATCAGGAAAATCAATAGCTACGTGCTCAAAATCATGTATAACCTCTGTGATGTTACATACTATCCTTTGTGAAGGCGATAACGTACATCTCCCAATTTCAAATACATAGAATATTACAAAGTAGACACAACGCATCCTATTTGTCAGTGTGTATTTGGTGAATCTACAGCAGGTAATATTACATGTAGGTTCTCACAAACGTCGGACGTATGATAGACCTCTCCAATTTTTCGCGTACGAAGGCAATGATTTGGATAGTCCCCAAATGTTCATAAAAGTGCTGGCCTTGAATATTTTAGACAGACATGACCTCATGTGTAGCGATACTCTACAGTTAACCCTGTCAGAGCGGGGAGCGTCTTTAGACGTCAGTTGGCCTCGCACTGAAAGAATTGAACATTTATAATAGCCGTAGACCCATAACATCAGACACATTCACCAGTTAGGCTAGATATCGGGACGAAAGTCCCGTATTTCTTATTTTTGACATGTCCAAAATAAGAAATAAGGGACTTTCGTCTCTATATCTAGCCTAACTAGTAAATGCGCAGCACGAAAATTAAAACACTTTTGCAGTTCTAGTTTATAGACATGTTTACATCATATGGTCATATTAACCACTTCACTTCCAAGCCGAAGTGCCGAAATTTCCGTCATGTATGGTTACGTAACATGACTAATGACGACAGAAATTTCCGTCATGTATGGTATAGTAGTGAAGGGGTTAAGAAACCAAAATAAAATCACCGATTTTTTTATGATTTTAGCCTGGGTATGGACCTTTAACTGATATATATTAACCAAGAAAACTCGGAGGGGAAAGTTAACCAATTAAATAACTGAAATTTTCACCCACTTGAAGTTGTGTATAGCTTCAATTGGATAAATATTATATAATTTCAGACCAAACGTTTGACAATCTAGATGTTTCAACACACATTTCATCACCAATAATTTTGAATAATAGCTGAGTGATTTGATCAGCTGATAAAACAATCTAGTCGTAATTAGCGGGTTATTAGATGGCGCATTTTCATTAAACCAATGGTGTTTTAATGTTGGGCCACCGTCTGCGACGCTGGCCCAACATTAAAACCACTATTCAGTATTGTTTAACCCTTATGTACGCCACAGACACTGTTAACCCTTTAACCGCAAAATTATTCAATCTGAATTTTCACCCACTTGAAGTTGTGTCTCGCTGACGCGAACCACAACTTCAAGTGAGTGAAAATTATTCAGATTTGGCAAAGTGGAGGTCAACTGTTTTCAAATATTGCTGATTGATGTCACATTTTATCTTTGTCACATGTTTAAAAGGTGGTACTTCATGTGCTAATAAAAAATGAATATATGCGACACCGGCGATTAAAGGGTTAATGTTGTATTTGGAAAATATGTAAGTTCAGACAACCAGGTGACATTGTCATGATTATATTGACTTGAGTGTGATGTATATTTTCAATTATTGGAATAGCAGTATTTATTAAGTTCGTAATATTTATATATATTAGCTGGTAATATAATATCGCCATTCGTATAGTTGGGCCTCCAAAATCAGGTGCGCGATGAATAAATGCGTTTTTGTTTGATGAATGATTATATTTTATATTGACCTTACCTTGCTCACTGCGAAATATCATATTTTTTTTTATAGTTGACACAGCATCAAATATAACACTGCAAATTAAAGTCATTTGGACAGTTTGGAACATGATCAAAGTGAAAGTAAATATTACAAAATAGATTGATGGCAAGTCATCTCACAATTTGTAAAACTATCGATTTCAGTTAATAATTTGTTTTGAATTTTTTAAATCTCCTAATCTCAATACGTAGCCTAGTGGCAAGTCTAGTGCCGCTCTTTTACCACCTCTTACCAAGACGGGATGCTTGCCAGATACTTCATTTCCAGACAGAAAGGTGGATGTTGTTTAAGGACTCGAGAAATCCGAACAAAATGGCCGCCGTTGATACTATTCATACCAGCGTGATTCGATTTTTTAATTGTTTATATTTGCTTAACCTGACCATAAATAATTATTGGAGGTGGCGGGCAGACGTGTTTTCAGCATCACAAATTGATTGTACACCACCAGACAGTCCGATGCTGGCGGGCAAACATCGAACTAGTACCTCGTGTTTTTTCAATAGGCAGCTGGTTAGCCTGGCAACCTCGCCAGCCACCCCTCTCACAAACGGTTCACATGACCTACTTCTGAGATTGCAATTTGTCGTAATTTCAGTTGACAGAGGAACATACCTTCAGTGTATTAAGCGGCTCAATCATATAACATGAGAACAAAGCATCAATGTGCATGTACTAATAACCGTATAATGGTGTAAGATCATATAATGGTGTACGATCATCAGTGTACACGTGACAACTACATATCATTACTGTAGATTTGGTAATATTCGCGAGGTTTTCATTTTCGTCAGGAAGACAAGCTCGCAAATTTGAAAAATCTCGCGACAATTATTATTATAATAGTGCTACCATCATCGAAATCGATAATTCGCTAATTCTAAAATTCACGAAAATTCACAAATTGGCGAAAAGCTAAACACGCGAAAATAGCCAGATCTACATTATCTAATATTAAAATAACATAACTAAGGCACATCTGTAGAGCAGCATGTTCATATCACTGTGGTCGGTATCAAGCTTAGACACGGCTCTAACGCAACATCTCATTTTCAAGGTGGATTCAAAATGGATATCGTCAGGTTAAAGCACATTTTATAGCAGCATTCCTTATCAACCTATTCATCAAAACAAAATTTGTATTATCAACGCATACATCATATGCCTAAGACACATGTTTAGAGCCATACTTTCTTATGAAACGTATTCACTGTCTGGTTAAGGCACAGTTTGAGAAAATCACCTGTACGTCATTTGTCTAAGGCATAGAGCAGGATCATCCTATCAAGTTATGCAGGGTTGTATCATATGGCTACGACACAGTTAACACAAATACTTTCAAAGTACCAGTTTGCAGTACTTGTTCCCATCAAAGTGATATTTGATCTCCTACTCTACATCATTATAACACCACTGTTCATTTGATGGTTTTGCAAATATTTACTAATGACGTGACTTGGTTCACCAGTATACAGCAAACTGTCATGCGCACATGAACGTCCCTACGACGGATTTAGACGCTTTATACGTGTTCTATTATTATTAGTATTTTTGTTTATTTATACAAACAAATATTAAAGAACCAGTTCTTCTTCCTATTAGTGTGATTATTCAGTGATAATCAAGTCGACGTCGACGTTAATTTCGCGCAGGGCAACGCGCTGCGCGCTCCTCAGAGCACTGCAGAGCATTGCTGAGACCAGAGAGAGCCACCTGGTGAATCAGTGTTTACAACATTTGTACAGAAAATGCTTCAGTTGCACTCTTGTACAGTGACTCAGCGCCCACAAGCGTCACTGTTATGAGAGTGAACGTTATAGAAGCTAATCAGAATAACAAGCTGTTAACAAAGATACATCATAGATCATTTTGACTTGAGTTCTGTATTTGATCCACCAACTACTTCCAAATGAGTTTTGGCATACGTGGAGCACCTAAGGTAGGCCTATGACTCGACTTGTTCCTCAAAAGGTAAAAACGTAGCACGTAAACTTTTGAGTAGAATAAAAACTAAATGCTGAATGTACAGAACATAAATGAAACAACAGGACTTCATAACTTTTATTTTTTAACTCCATTTGTGTCATTCAATTGTAAAAAAACAATTGAATGACACAAATGGAGTTAAAAAATAAAAGTTAAAACTTCTCATTAGATTAATTATAATATGTAGCAATTCAGCTTTTTTATTTTATTTGTTTTCAACCCTTTCAGCGTAGACGTCAGATTCTGACGTCTAAAGTCGGTCCCCGCGCTGTAAGAGTAAAATTATTTCTATTGACCGTAGACCCCTTAACATAGGTATTAAAATGAAGCGGAAAGAGGTAACTGAGAGATTTATAATGACATTTTTTACCGCTTCATTTGAATACCTATGTCATGAGTCTGCGGCCATCAACATATTTTGATTATTTCCGTGCCTGGCCATCTTTTTACGTCAGAATCTGACGCCCACAGATTTCAGGTTCTGACTTATAAAGAAGGTCCCCGCACTGAAAGGGTTAATTGACAAATATCAAGCACCCACCCACCCCAATATAAATATTCTGGCCACCACTTATTCAAAATATCGGCTAATTATTTTTAAATTTTACTGGACCCTGAGGATGGTATGTCTGCATTGTTCATTCAATGATAGTTGTTGTACTGGGCGGGGGCCCTAGGGTAGTGGTTAGCACCGCTGCCTTTCACGCCAGAGTCCGGGGTTCGGTTCCCGATCTCGGCGGTTTAAAAGAAACAAAATTGTTTCTTCCCCATCCACGTGTGAAAGTTAGTATTGTGGGGAGCCTCCGTGACCGAGAGGTAGCGTGCTCGGCCTCAGACCGCCAGGGCTCGAATTTCGAATCCTGTGTCTGGAGGACAGTGTCATCTCAATCATCTCACCATCCTCAGGAGGTTCTCCTGGCCCAGTTTAGCCTATATGTGCACAAAGGTGGCCTAAAGCCCGATTCATTTCATTTTCATTTAGTTGTTGTACTTTACTTCACGCCCGGCCAGATAAAAATGCATTGTTTATCATGACAATACAATCACTGTCAACGTAGACGGACTTAATTATCACTGAATAATCACACTAATAGGAAGAAGAAAGAGATTGACAATACAATAGTACAATAGTCAATAGTGACAGTGTAAGAAACAATATCGTATCAGTAAAGTGATGACAGTCTCGACCAATCCGAAGCATACGATATATCGTAACTTGTACGAGAATACGGGCTCTGGCGAGTAACAGGTCAAATTGTCACTAATCAAAATATTAAGAATATTTCGAAAGTTCAAACTGTGTGTAATAAATTTTATATCGTTTTTTTTCTTTTTTAGTATTAAAATAGCTACAAGTAGTAACTAGTTTAGCGACTCAAATACAGTAGCATATATTTTTACCGTGGAATCTGGCGAAATATTATTGCTGTTTACTGTTGGCGTTACTAATAAAGTTCAAAATACATGGAGTTTTATATACATACTTCTCTAAGCCCTTATGATGCTCATCACGACTATTATCGTTATTAATCTGTTTTATTAGTCGACCAAATCATTGGCATTGGGAAGGAAATGTGTGTCTAAACATCAAGATTTGTAAATATTCATGCTCAAATTAAACAAATATGAGTAGTTTTCAGCCACTTGAATTTGTGGATCACGGTAATTTGGAAGTATAAGAGTTAGAGCACTAAACTATTTGATAAAGACCGAGAGACCAAAGGGGTTTATCGATTTGAAATCATTATAAAAACTGTATTAGTTAGCTCTTTTCCGCTTCATCATTTGAAGGCCTATATGTTATGGGTCTACGGTAAATATAAATATTTTACTCTTTCAGTGTGAGGATCGACGCCTGTAAACGTTAAATTCTGACGTCTAAAGTCAATCCTCATTTAATATGTATCAGCAAAATGGAAAAACACTTCTATGAGCTAACAAAGCGATCACTATTTCACAGTGAAAATTATTTCCGTCGATTTAGAGTGGTCATTATAGGTAAATAATTCCGGCAGTGCAAAAAAACAAACGACACATTATTGTCAGTGTCAGTATGCCTGCAATGACTATAAACTGAACAATGACAGTAAAATCATTGTTCTGAAAACTAATACAGTGAGCGGTAAAGTAACACTTCTGACGTCTGAATATTTAATTTAGAAATAACATTTAGACGTCTGAAGGAATAATTTACAAATAACACGTAGATGTCTGTATGATTCATTTACAAATAACACGTAGACGTCTGAATGATTAATTTACAAATAACAATAACACGTCTTAAGGATTCATTTATAAATAACAAAAAGACGTCTTAAGGAATTCGTTTACCCGGTATGACTGGGCCGCCTAACTCATTTACTGCGCGAGGCCCAGTCACACTGACCGCCATTTTGTTTACACAGCCAGCTGTGTAAAAACGACACTCGCGCTGCCTACCAAAAAGCTCTGATGCCAAGACATTGAGACGAATATTTCAAGAGCCTATGCAAACTAGGCAATTTTCAGCAGGCGTTGTCTTGCGATCGTATTGGAACTATTACATTTAAAAATGGAGGTCACTGTGTCAGAGCCTTGCGATGTCATCAGGGTAGGATTCATTGACATTTCAGCCACATTAGTTGTGTTCGATGTGACTATATCATATATCTGGATTTGTGAAATTCAGGCCATGCCCAGCTAGCACGAGGCATTGACCCAATGTTGCTCTAATGTTGGGCCGGAGGCGGAGACGGTGTGCCAACGCTAGAACAACATTGGGTCAATGCCTCGTGTCTGCTGGGTGCCCTGTCACAGATGTTTAACCCTTACAGCGCTGACATATTATTGTATAAACTATGAAGACCAATGTTTTTTTCAATTTGAAATTATCATATATGTCTTAGTTAGCATTTTCAGCTTCATTTGAATACCTATGTTATGGGTCTACGGCCATTACACATTTTTAATTATTTCGCTGCGGTGATCAACTTTATATGTCATGATCTGACTTTTATAGAGGTCAGATTTTAACGTCTAAAGTCGGTCCCCGCGCTGAAAGGGTTAACACATATTTCACCTAAAAATACAGGCTGCACACGTGGTAATGGAAAGCCAGCCATATTATCTATGGAATAAATCATCCTAGCAATGCGTCGAATCAATGCTGGTTTAATGTAGACCCATCATTTACGACGCTGATTCAACAATAAACCACTACCCTTGTTGTGATCGTCCATCCTCTGTTCACTATGAATCACACAGACGCTGACCCAATACTGGGTTATTATTGTCCCATCGTCTGCGACGCTGAGCCAACATTGAACCAACACTGGTTGTTTTTGCTGAGATCGTCCATCTACTGCTGTTTACGATCAGTCACTAAGATAAACAATTACTGTCTTTATTTTAACCCCTTGAGCTCTGGGGTGTTCAATTTGAAGTTTTGCAGTGACTGAAAACTATTTGTAAAATTAAGTCACATATAGCTAATCAGTTCAATATATTTAAATTTATATTTGTATGTTGTTTGAACCCTCGTCCTGCTAATTTAATTTATTTAAATTTTCACCCACAGGCGGATGACAAAATCTCATATTTGTTTAATTTGAGACCAATCGTTTGCAACTCTTGTTGCTTAAACATACATTTCGTTCTCAATAACTGTGATTTTACCGCCGTCAAATTAAAAATGATCAACCAGGATCGCATGATTTTTGGCGATTTCTCCGTCAATTTTGGACCGATTGGACTGAAGTTTTGCAGAGGCCATTTTCTATTAAAATTCTAACAGAGGTAAAAAATTCGCAAAATAATATTTAATATTTTAAAAGTTAGACCAATTGCCATGTAATAAAATTCTAGAATTAGTTTAATGGGGCTATAGAGGGACGTCGTAATTTCAATTCATTACATGTCAAATGGTCTAACTTTTGAAATACGCTATATAATTTTACGAAATTTTCGGGGCTGTTAGGATTTGAATAGAAAATGATCTTTGCAAAATTTGAAGAAAATCGGTTTAGAATTGACGGAGAAATCGCAGAAAATCATGTGATCCTGGGTAATTTGACGGCGGGTATAGTAATATCGATTAGCAGGCAAAGAGTTAATGCTGACCCAACGTCTTCGACGCTGAAGCAGAAATAAAATAACCTTGGGTCAACGTGTCATGCTGCTGGGCAGTGTTCTATGGGGTAATTATGTTAATATACTAGCATTGTCCATCCAGTGGTCATTGTGATAACTAGTTTTACTTCTCTAACTTGCAGTGCATCAGATGGACAGCGAGCATGGCAAAGATCAGTACAGCAGTGATCACAGGCAGCGTGATAAGCTACTGGCTGTCATGGGCATACCTAACACCAAGGTTACATAGCACAGGTATAGTATAATATGGTAATGAGTGTGGGCTTGTTATGCCATGCCATGCCATGCCATGCCATGCCATGCCATGCCATGCCATGCCATGCCATGCCATGCCATGCCATACCATGCCATGCCATGCCATACCATGCTATGCTATGCTATGATATGATATACTATGATATGCTTTGCTACGCCACGCTACGCTACGCTACGCTACGCTATGCTATGCTATGCTATGCTATGCTATGCTATGCTATGCTATGCTATGCTATGCTATGCTTTACTTTGCTATGCTATGCTATGCTATGCTAAGCTATGCTATGCTATGCAATGCTATGCTATACTATGCTATGCTATGCTACCCTGTGCTGTGCTGTGCTATGCCATGTTATGTTATGCTATGCAGTGCAATGCGATGCAATGCAATGTAATGAAATGCAATGTACTGCAATGCAATACTAGGCGATACAATGCAACGCTGTGATGTGCAGTGCAGTACAGTGCAGTGCAGTGCAGTGCAGTGCAGTGCAGTGCAGTGCAGTGCAGTGCAGTGCAGTGCAGTGCAGTGCAGTGTTGTATTGTGTTGTGTTGTGTTGTGTTGTGTTGTGCAGTGCAGTGCAGTGCAGTGCTGTGCTGTGCTGTGCTGTGCTGTGCTGTGCTGTGCTGAACTGTGCTGTGCTGTGCTGTGCTGTGCTGTGCTGTGCTGTGCTGTGCTGTGCTGTGCTGTGCTGTGCTGTGCTGTGCTGTGCTGTGCTGTGCTGTGCTGTGCATTGCATTACCTTACCTTGCATTGCATTACCTTACCTTGCATTGCATTGCATTGCATTGCATTGCATTGCATTGCATTGCATTGCATTGCATTGCATTGCATTGCATTGCATTGCATTGCATTGCATTGCATTGCATTGCATTAATCTCAGTATATTTCCTGTGTTCAGATTACAGTTCTCGAAGTACTTCGGTAAATTTATCCCAAATAAAATATGATGTTGATGACATGGGGACGGATCTGGATAAACTAAACAGTTTTACATATTCTACGGATGATGAATCTACAGCTGCTGAAGATGGTGATTCTAAGGCTGATAAGGAGAAACCAAATTGGACCAAACAACGTAAAGTAAGATAAAATAAATGTTCGTGTATTGAGAAAATACAAGTCGTTGACCCAATGGTGGATAAATGCCCAGCCAGCGTCGTAGACATTCATCATTTACCCACCATTGGGACAATCCCTTGCGTTTGTTGAGAAGTAGTTATATTATTATGTTGAGTAGAGAGAGATAAACATATTTTCAATATCACGGCATACATTTGAATCTCATTTTCTATAAAAACACGTAAGAAATCGATCAATTAGTACAGACAATAAAAACATTAGATTGAGCCTGTATCATGTTTAGGCAGGTTCCATACACCTGTTAGATGAGTGGACGAAAGCTGTAGCACTATACAGTTATCAATAGGAAAATATGACATGTGAATTTAGGTGTAGACAATATTTTTAAGACAGGTTATAAAAATTAGATATTGCTTCTGCGATTTTTTTCGCAAATGTGTAACCAGTTTTTTTAATGTAAAATAATTCTTAAATCTGAACTGGTCATATTTTCCGGTGATCTTGTGATATTTTTATTGATTCGAATTGGGTAAACATTTTAATCAATCAATTGGCAGTGACACACAATTTCAAGTGATGACGCAGACTGTCACTGAGGCAATTTTCTACACCAATGACTGCTGTATAATCAGATAAAAAGAGATTGTGTTTAATGGCTTTCGGGTACTGTTAGCAATATCGTGACTGGGTTACTTTTAACTTTATGGACACTTCTAGCTGACAGTATCAGACCAAAGAAGTTGCTGATTATGGCTCATAAGAGATAAGTGTGTTATCAAATGTATATAACAGGTAAAAGCCACCCTATAGTGCTACACATACTACTTTTATTGTTTAATTTATAGACACTTCTAGTGGACAGTAGCAGACCAAATAAGGTGCTGATTATGGCTCATAAGAGACAAGAGGATTATCAAATTTATATAAAAAGGAGCCTTGATAGTGTCACATATAGTACTTTTATTACTTACTTTATAGGCACTTCTAGAGGACAGTAGCAGACCAAAGAAGGTGCTGATTATGGGTCATAAGAGACAAGAGGATTATCAAATTTATATAAAAAGGAGCCTTGATGGTGTCACATATAGTACTTTTATTACTTACTTTACAGGCACTTCTAGTAGATAGTAGCAGACCAAAGAAGGTGCTGATTATGGCTCATAAGAGAGGTGGCTCAACTTTCCTCGGCTCAATATTTCAAAACCACCCAGGCGCTTTTTACTGGTACGAACCACTGGCTCCATTTTACGAGCAGTTTATAATGGAGCCGTACCCAGCCATGGACAGGGTGCTGTTTACAGACGACCAGCTCAGGTAAATAGTATCAATCTATAACCCTTAATAATATTATAATTTGTGGTTGATGCTTAAATTTAAAAGCTGTATATTTTCAAAAAATATAACTTTTTTTCGTCATTTGAAGATGGAAATTGCGTTAGCAACTCCAGCTTCGAATGAATGAAAAATAGAAACAATGGATTCAGAAGGAGAAGAGGCAACCCTTTAAGGACTATATTATAACGTTTAGATTTTTACTCACTTCTATTTCGCAGTCACAGCCCACAATTTACCCTAACAACGCTGAAATATGCTTGTATAAACTATGGAGACCACAGGTTTTTTTTTAATTTGAAAACATAATTAAAATATCTTAGTTAGCTCTTTCTGCGTCATTTGAATACCTATGTGTGGGTCTCTTGCCATTATAAATATTTTAATCCTTCCAGCGCGGGACCGGCTGTATACGTCAGAATCTGACGTCTATTCTGACGTATAAATAAGGTCCATGTGCTGAAAGGGTGAATATATCCTAACGGTGTTCATTTGAGTGTTATATGGAAACATACAGTGCTAATAGTCCAGTGAACAAAGTAGAAGTCCAAGGCTTATACCTTATTTATTGTTCATGTGCTGTATTTTCCAATATCGTGCGAAAAATGAACAAGGTTTGTATTTTCTCACACGATCCAGCCACTCATTGCAGAACTTGACAATACATTGTAGTTAAATTTACTAGAGTATAATATGGGGCTGATACCGATGTATGTCTCAAAGTGGTATTACCAGATCCACTTTAGACAATAAACTTTTTTTGCTTAAAGTTAACAAAGCTATCTCTACATCTTCAGCGGGCCTTTAGTCTGGAATCGGCTTCCAAGCTCAATCTGTAAATTAGATTATGTGCATTCGATTAAAAAAAATTATCTACATACTTACATGCACAAATGGCCTTAAACGATCGACCTGATAATGTTAATCTGCGAATGTTGCATTGTGGAGCGTTGTTTGTCTGGCTCGAATTCAGGCTGGAGGCTGTCTCTGATACTCCTCGCAGCAAATCGACATTGCTCTACATGATTACGCATTTCATGATCTGACATAGGGTATTACCACATAGTAATGTATGGCTGTTGTCCTCGAAATTATTTTATGTTCTTCTCGGATTATGTTTTGGCTTGAGGATGTTTCCGTCACCTTTGTTATCAGACGAAGTGGGGCCTTACAGTGGATTTCAGAGATGCTCAGTCAACTGATTTTCTCCTTGAGATCGGGATTGTTTTTCTTTTCCAGTCTAATATTGCATATGTGGTACTATTCTGTACTTACAAAAATGTGTTTTTATCTCTGGTCGTCGGTGCGGGAAACATGTATCTTACATTGCATGCTATCATGGCAATGCCGCTTTCAACGTTAACTTGATTTTAAGTGTTATATATCCACATAAAATCATATGCTTTTTAAAAGCATACTATGGCAGTGTTAATTAAAATGTTTTTACGTGTAACTATGCTTAGAGTATGGATATTTTATTTTTATAATATATAATTTATATAATAACGCCACGAATTGTAGAACTGTATTGTATTATGGAATGTACAACAGGGCACATATTATAAAAATAACATATTTGCTAAAATGTATACACCCTGTATAAATATGTTTTATTGAACTAAATAATATAAATAAATATCTACGTCGATACAATGTCGTGTTCACAGGAGAAACGTTGCATGCGTATACACATAAACGAGTGATGCCATTTTTTCAGAAATATTGGAAGAATTGAGACGGAAGCGATCGCTGCCTTTTTCAGTCGTATCTTGGATTGTGATTTTATAGACCTCTTCCCTGAGGCGATGTCACACTGCTACCTACATGTAGGCAACGCAACACGCAATCTCTGGAGGTGTTTCCCAGAAGGTGAGCGAGGCAGATGCAAAACTACTCAGAGAAACATCCCCGATTACACTGATATAAGTATACGTATAGGTAAAGGTGAACACACGAGAGCCAAGGCCGCCAGAAGGTGTTATAATCATCAGAATGTGACACAGTGTGGTCCTGAATTAAAACCTTATATCTCCAGGTTAAATACATATCCTGATATATCAGACATGAAAGATTGTATAAACCAAGTGGAGAATCAGTGTAAACAGAAGCACATAACAGCCGCTAAAGTACTGAGAGCCACGATGCAATCAGTGGAGACTATCATTCGTGTAATCCCTGATGTGTACATAATATACTATGTGAGAGACCCGCGTGGTATATGTAACTCCCGGAGTAGTGGGTTTAAACACGTCAAAGCAGTGTGCTCACAAATGAGGGGGAATCACCAGATTTATGTGCAATTAAAACAGAAATATCCAGGTGTGATACATTTCATGAAATATGAGGACTTGGCCATCAACACAAAACAGACCGTCAGCGACATATTTGCATTTCTCAACGAATCTATTCCACGGGAAGTGGAAGAGAAACTCACACAACAAACTAATAATTCCGAGGTACAGGAGACTAAGGGTGGAGCATACAGACAGAACTCGACACTGACAGCGACGGAATGGAGAAATATAATCAAACAATCTGACCACGATATGGCTCTCGCGGAATGTAGGGACGTCCTCAAAATGCTCAACTATGATGTTTGAATAGTTAATCCAGTAAATGCAAGACGTTGTTCATGTGCTGTTGTTCACGATGCATTAAAGCATCATTTTACATCTTTGAAAACAGATTTTTCCTACAACAAAGGGTTTTATAATTAAAATTTTCATAAAACTGTTTTACCAATACATGGCAATTTTTTTAAATTTTTAAACCACATCGAACCATCTACGTCCACTACAAGTCGATTGCGATAGCAATTCGCGGCTTGTAGTTGATGAAGATGACAATGGTAAACTCAGGATTGAAAGGGTTAACACAGGATGAACTGACAATGATTGAATGGAGAAAAAACAAAATCAAACAATCTGACCACGAAATGGTTCTCACGTCTAATCACGTAGGGACTTCCTGGAAATGCTCAGCAAAATGTTTTTAACAGATTGATACATGTGTTGTGGTGCACCATTGAATCATCATGGGAACTGACATAGAGGAAAACAAAATCAAACAATTTGCCCACGAAATGGTTCTCACATCTAATTGCGTAGAGACTTCCGGTAAATGTTCAGGGAAAATGTTGGATTATTTTCAACAGATTAATTCATGTGTTGTAGTCCACCATTGAATCAACATAGGAACTAACATGAAGAAAACAACATCAAGTGATCTGAGCACGATATGGCTCTCGTGTAATGTAGGGACGTCCTCACAATGCTTAGCTATTCGACTTAGTTATTCGATAGACTTGTTTTACCTGTATTACTTTACTCGTGTGAATTATGGGGATTCCACACTGCTGTGGCGGTGGAGAGAGTACATCTGAAATTTTGTAAATGGGTTTTAAAAGTGGCTAAATCAACAACCAACGAAATGGTATACGGGGAACTTGGAAGATGCCCACTAATTTTAGAAAAAAAGGTACGCATAGTGAAATACTGGCTAAAAATTGTACACAGAGAATTAAGTCCATTGGTTCAGAAAATTTATAAAATAATGTTACACACTATTACTGCAAATAATACAATTGTTAACTGGGCTGCTCTAGTAAGAGACATGTTATTTAATTTGGGCTTTGGCTATGCCTGGATGCAACAGGGTGTTACAAATAGAGCATATTTTATTAGTTTATTTAAACAGAGATTACGTGATCAATACATTCAACAATGGTTTACTTCAGTAAGTACCAGGTCGAGCTGTTCAATATACAAGAATATAACAAACCACTTTCGATGTCAAAATTATTTCCATATGGTAACAAATTGTAAGCACAGAATTTCTCTTATAAGATTTCGAACCAAGAATCATTCACTACCAAATGTAATTCAAGGCAGAGGGAGAAATCGCAGACCCTACAACGAGCGGCTATGTCCAACTTGTAAGGTCCTAGGAGATGAATTTCATTGTTTGTTTGAATGTGAGAACACACGTCACATCAGACATGTGTTACCCCGCTATTACACTTTTAGGCCAAATATGTTTAAATTTTCCTCTCTCTTATCTTCTGAAGAACCATCTGTGTTGAGAAAACTTGCAAAATTTTTATATCTACGTGATTCTTAGTCTTAGAGCCAATTTTCTCATACAAACACAAACAAAATTGTATCACCTTATTGCATCTCTGTTCACGCTTTATCTGTTGCCACGCTATTTCACGCTTCAAACATGCACTTGTTTATATAAGTCAATATGTATGCACACAGATTGTAAATCTATTGCTGAATAAACTTACTAACTTACTTACTATAATGTTTGAATATTTTTATCATGTAAATGCAAGACATTCACCCTGTAGCGGTTTAATGTTGGGCCAGCATTGCAAACGGTGGTCTTACATTGAATCAACATAGGAACTGACATTGAGAGAAACTAAATCAAACAAAATGGTTCTCAAGTCACATAGGGACGTCATCAACATGCATGGTAACCAGCGAACATTAGATATTGAAAAAATGTTGTTTTAATGTTGGCCCAGCGTCGAAGACTAAGGGCCAACATTAGCTCAACATTGGACTAACTTTTGCTGGGTAGGCACATCCTGAAAATGCTCAGCTGTATTGTTTTAATGCTTCCAACCGATTAATATATGTTTTGTATGATGCATTGTGTATATTTATTTTGCTCTGAAATAACGTAATCGTGAAAACAAACCCTAAAAATGTATGAATTAGGTGTCGTGTTAACAAAATAATACTATTTTTACCTTTTAAAAAGAACAATTTAAGCGCATTTGTCTTGTGTTTGGGTTTGTCAAATATATTTTGTTGTATCTAGCATTTCTGTTATTTAACACATTTTTATCACACAATCCTGCTGCCAAGTGAAGATATTGGATTTCGACAGTAGCAAAACACATTAGCCTCTTAAAACAATGATTAAGTTGACCTTGGCCTCGAATAATCGATGCCATGACGGAGCCAATTATTGATTTACACGTGTGGTTAATTAGTTCTGATTAGTTAACAACGTGCTTATAGACCTGTATATATATATATATATATATATATATACAGACGATTCCAATCAAGATTTTTGAATGAAATTAAATATTAGGAAAATCGATGAAATAAATTGGAGTAGATGCTCAGTAATGGGTTATTGTCGGGCCAGCGTCGCAGACGTTGGCCCAACATTAAGCCAGCATTGGGCTACAGCGGATGATCAGCTGTTCAAATAATTATTTGGGAAATGTCTATGTTTGATCACAATATCAATTGTTTTGAAGAATGTAATAATCATCAATTATTACAATTTTTTTTTTTCGATAAAACTATTCGATACAGTGATTATTACAAAACATATAATAATATAGGTGAAAAAAACATACATAATAATGATGATTAAAAGGCATAATTATACATTAACAAACACAGGAAGCATTGAGCCTGTGTCCGTCCAGTGTAGGAGAACAAAGAACCAATACCGGTCCAGTGCATCGCATATCTATCAAACACGAGAGGTTTGACCATCTTTGTTCCATCATCATCGACGCTGCAAACCTTGCCCCAGCATCGGACCAAACCTCCGCGCCTTGTGGGTACCCAGAAATCAATTATTACAATATTTTGAAAGTCACTCTTTCTTATACCATGACCAATCAGATTTTAGAAAAGGTCACTCCACAGAAACGGCGCTTGCTAAACTGTTAGATGACCTACTTGAAAATATTAATGAAGGAATGATGAATGATATTTTTTTTATCTTACATACAATTGACCATGATTTACTTTTGTTTAAGCTCCAAAGATGTAGTGTTGAAAATAATGAACCGTTATGGTTTACTGATTATTTCTCTTTATTTTCGTGATTCGAAGATGGAAATTACTTAAGCCATTCCAGTTTAACGACTGGCAAAACCCTGTCAATCCGGCAGCTACAGTCTGTTTCTGTTTCAGAGTGTTCTTTTTTTTGCTCGATCGCTGTTTAAATTTTTTTAAAAACATTTTTCTCGGATCATTGTGTCATCTTCCCCCAATATCTTCGGTGAAATTGTTCTGTGTATTATTGAAGTTAGACCGTTTGTCATATAATACAATTCCAAGACGTCAGATGGTATAAATGTCAAAGTACACAACAAATTTCCACCAAATTTTTAACGATGTTGAGGGAAGATGAAAATATGATTCAAGAAAAATGTCACACAGAAATTTTGATAAGCGACTGAGATAATTAAAACAGGCTACTCTCAGGATCTGGTGAAAGAGACTGTTGAACAGACTGTCAAACTTCATCGCAGCCGCAGGGCATGTTTTGAGACTTATCGTAAAAGTTCAAGTTATAAGTTAAGCTGCAATTCACAATACATGGATATTAAACTGCTTAGGATGGAACTGATTAAGTATCAACCTACCTTTTAAAGCGACACAATCAGGCTTATATCATCAAAGAATCAATATTTTTATTTTGTCCATCCATTGCTATGCTGTCCATCTCTGACCTTGAACCATGCTGTTCATGTCAAGCTCGGACTAAGTCCCGCATCATCACAGCATAATCTTTTTATAAAGGAGGCTTCCCTGCGACTCAGGTAATTAATATTTGACGTATAAATTTGGCAAAGTGCGTGGTAACCCTTATCGTGCTGAAGCATTTGATCTACTTTAGAGACCAAAACTGTGTTCACCTAAAAAAAAAAGGCGAAGATGTCATAGCAACGTCTTTCCGCTTCATTTGAATACCTATTTTTATATAGGTCAGAATACGTATTTTATATAGGTCCACGACCGTTAGAATTTAGAAATCTGTCAGGCTTTTGACGTCAAATTCTTGTCAAAACTCGATCCCCGCAGTGAAAGGGTCAACCCTTAAACTACTACAATAAAAAATAAAATCTCCACCCACTTGAAGTTGTGTCTCGCTACCGCAACACACAACTTCAAGGGGCTGAAAATTACTGGTATTTGTTTAATTTGGGACCAAACATTTGCAAATCTTGATGTTTAAAGGTGTGGTCAACTGTCAAAATTCGCGGGACAAGGGTCCCCCAGAAGGCAATAGTGCCCGTGGGTAGGCCAAGGCCCTATTCCATAATAACACTAAATATGCGTTTCATACCCAAAGCCTCATTAAGAGCAAGTTCTCAAATCACAGCAAGTTCATATATACTTGAGCAACATCTATGAGTTAACAATTCAAAGCCCTTTGCACTTACCCCTACTTGGTCGCTGGCTTGCAAACAAACTGACTGTATTACTGTTACTGTATTATTGACACTCAGTAAACACAAAACATTTGTATGACTTCATGCAATGTTGGACCAACGTCGAAAACGCTGGGCCGACGTTGTATAAATGGTATACAAATGTCTTGTGTTTGCTGGGCTAGCTGCAGGAGGACTTTCTCTCAAACATTGTACATTTATTCAATGTTGGTTCAATGTTGGGCCAGCGTCGCAGACGTTGGCCTAGCATTAAAACAGCATTGGATCAATGGCTCGTTTAAGTAGTATCTTGTAATCAGTTCAGTGGCTATATTAATGCCGTCAATCTGTACTTAATAGGCAGGTGTTGGCCTACACTTGACCGTCCCAGGCATGCGCATTTTGCAGTTGAACACTAGTTTAATTAAGCACTCATTTTGTTCCCAATAACAGTGAATTGATAAGTTAACCCCTAGAGCACTGAGCTATTCAATTTAACTTTTCAGTCACTTCAGTCACAACTTGAAGTGACTGGGAAATGTATGTGATTTCTGAAATTTAAGTCCCAACATATATCAGTGTTTTAAGATTGAAGGTATATTTAAGTTAACAATAATTATTGGTCATACATGTGTTTATAAAAAGAGAGAATGTCTACTGTAGTCAACATCAATGTTCTAGGGGTTAATGAAACCGACTATAGTCAGATTCACATTAAATTTATCAACCAGGATTATTGAATTTCTCGGATTTCTCAGTCAATTCAACTAATTTTCAGGAAATTTTACACACATTATTTTCCATTCATGTCGTGACTACTTTTGTGAAGTTTTGATAAGTATTTTAGAAAGTAGACCATTTGGCATGTACTACAATTCTGAGACGAAGTTAATGGGTTTATTTTTATTTATTTACTACATGTCAAATGGTCTAACTTTTTAAATACTTATCAAAACGTCGCGAAACGTTCAGGGTAGTCACGACATGAATAAAAAATAGTGTGTGTAAAATTTTATGAAAATTGGTTGAGAATTGACTGAGAAATCCGAGAAATTCATTCACCACGGTTAATGTGCATCCGACTAAAAGGTAGCCGTTGCCCGTGGCAGGGTTAACCCATACAAAGCTGAAATAATTTTGCATAAATTATGGCGAGTTGTAATCAATTCGAAATCATCACAAATTTATCGGTCAGCTCTTTCTGATTCATTTGAATACCTATGGTATGAATATTTTTACTCTCACAGTGCGGGGACCGACTTTAGTCGTCAGAATCTGACGTCTACAGGGGGACCGACTTTAGTCGTCAGAATCTGACGTCTACAGACGTCAGATTCTGACGACTAAAGTCGGTCCCCGCGCTGCAAGGGTTAATGTTGGTGCTACATCCACCTGGCGATGGAGTAACGGACATGTTTACCTTCTTCACCTGAATGATCATCATCTATTATTGACAGCACGACTTGATTAGCAGTGTAACAGATCTTGACGACCGTACTTCACAGCGCTAACACGCAACCGATGTAGACCATATTCCTGATAGCAAGGCTTGACCTCGAGGCCGTCCTCGAGGTCAAGCCTTGCTATCAGAAGATGATATAGACAGGCAGTGTTTATATTTGTTTATATCTTCGTCTACGCTTTAATATCAAGAAATATAATGTGTTGTTCTGCACTAAGCTGCGCTAAGCTGTGCTATACTGTGCTGTTGTACTGTACTGTACTGTACTGTACTGTACTGTACTGTACTGTACTGTACTGTACTGTACTGTACTGTACTGTACTGTACTGTACTGTACTGTACTGTACTGTACTGTGCTGTGCTGTGCTGTGCTGTGCTGTGCTGTGCTGTGCTGTGCTGTGCTGTGCTGTGCTGTGCTGTGCTGTGCTGTGCTGTGCTGTGCCGTGCCGTGCCGTGCCGTGCCGTGCCGTGCCGTGCCGTGCCGTGCCGTGCCGTGCCGTGCCGTGCCGTGCCGTGCCGTGCCGTGCCGTGCCGTACCGTACCGTACCGTACCGTACCGTACCGTACCGTACCGTACCGTACCGTACCGTACCGTACCGTACCGTACCGTACCGTACCGTACCGTACCGTGCCGTGCCGTGCCGTGCCGTGCCGTGCCGTGCCGTGCCGTGCCGTGCCGTGCCGTGCCGTGCCGTGCCGTGCCGTGCCGTGCCGTGCTGTGCTACGCTGCGCTGCGCTGCGCTGCGCTGCACTACACTGCACTGCACTGCACTGCACTGCACTGTACTGTGTCGAGTTGCTGCGCTATGCTGCGTTATGCTGCGTTATGCTGTGCTGTGCTGTGCTGCGCTATGCTGTGCTGTGCTGTGCTGTGCTGTGCTGTGCTGCGCTATGCTGTGCTGTGCTGTGCTGTGCTGTGCTGCGCTATGCTGCGCTGCGCTGTGCTGTGCTGTGCTGTGCTGTGCTGTGCTGTGCTGTGTTGTGTTGTGCTGTGCTGTGCTGTGCTGTGCTGTGCTGTGCTGTGCTGTGCTGTGCTGTGCTGTGCTGTGCTGTGCTGCGCTATGCTGCGCTGTGCTATGCTGCGCTGTGCTGTGCTGTGCTGTGCTGTGCTGCGCTATGCTGCGCTATGCTGTGCTATGTTGTGCTGTGCTGTGCTGTGCTGTGCTGTGCTATGCTGTGCTGTGCTGTGCTGTGCTGTGCTGCGCTGTGCTGTGCTGTGCTGCGCTATGCTGCGCTGTGCTATGCTGCGCTGTGCTGTGCTGTGCTGTGCTGTGCTGCGCTATGCTGCGCTATGCTGTGCTATGTTGTGCTGTGCTGTGCTGTGCTGTGCTGTGCTGTGCTGTGCTATGCTGTGCTGTGCTGTGCTGTGCTGTGCTGTGCTGTGCTGTGCTGTGCTGCGCTATGCTGCGCTGTGCTATGCTGCGCTGTGCTGTGCTGTGCTGTGCTGTGCTGCGCTATGCTGCGCTATGCTGTGCTATGTTGTGCTGTGCTGTGCTGTGCTGTGCTGTGCTGTGCTGTGCTGTGCTGTGCTGTGCTGTGCTGTGCTGTGCTGTGCTGTGCTGTGCTGTGCTGTGCTGCGCTATGCTGTGCTGCGCTATGCTGTGCTGTGATAAGCTGTGCTGTTAGCATTGTTAGCACTACCCTAGGGCGGGGGCCCTAGGGTAGTGGTTAGCACCGCTGCCTTTCACGCCAGAGTCCGGGGTTCGGTTCCCGGTCTCGGCGGTTTGAAAGAAACAAAATTGTTTCTTCCCCATCCACGTGTGAAAGTTAGTATTGTGGGGAGCCTCCGTGACCGAGAGGTAGCGTGCTCGGCCTCAGACCGCCAGGGCTCGAATTTCGAATCCTGTGTCTGGAGGACAGTGTCATCTCAATCATCTCATCATCCTCAGGAGGTTCTCCTGGCCCAGTTTAGCCTATATGTGCACAAAGGTGGCCTAAAGCCCGATTCATTTCATTTCATTTTTGTTAGCATTGATTAGGCCACTATGTTAAATTTATGGTTTTTAAATGTGAAAAATCTCAAATGTAATTTGGAAGGGTAGCAGAAAAGTATTGAACCTATTTTTAAAAAGCTAAATTGAAAGAAAAGAAAACATTGTTGAATCAATGTTCATCATCACTTGAATTGAACTTGTTTTTTTTGGAAATTGGCAAGCATCCCATCTGTTTGTTTTGGTGATGCACAGGATTAATCTATTGCGCGCACTCATCTAAACCATTGAAAACAAATATAGTGGCCTTAATTAGGTGATGTGCTTTGTTCCGCTGTTTTTTATATTCTTCGAAGCCAGATTCACACACATCTGCTTAGTGCCGACCACATGAGAGTTTCCGGGAAAGTGGAGTCACAGTGTTATTTTTCTTTGCTAGAAAAAAATGTGACACACCTGCTACAATGTGACATCATCATCAACTCAATCAGGCTATATTGTGTGCGCATAAGTACAATGCATGGCTACATACGTGAATATGGGGAATAAAACTACATATTGCATGAAAAACAGAATTATTGAAACAATAATAAATGCACGAAACAAAGTATGAATGAGTGAGCAAATAAATATGAAATAATGATGAAGGAATGAATTAATAAATTGTTTAATTAATAAAAGGATAAGGGGATGAAAAAATCAGCTAACAAGAAAATAAATCAATAAATATTGAAAAACAAACTATTGAAATAACAAATAAACGAACGATCGAAATTATAAAACAACGCGTGAATGCCTGGACAAAAAAACGGAAGAACAGCAAACAAAAGAAGAACGAATGCAGGAAAGAATAAATAAATGGATGGTTCTAGACAATAATGCCGTCCTAATTCCGTCCACAAACTGAGCGGATTTTGAAAAACCGAGACAGTGTCATTGTGAGGTGAAACCCATTACAAATATTGACAAGCATATGCAGTCTGTTTTATCAGAAAAAAAACCGAGGAGTTCTACATTCTTAGCTCTTGGAAAAAGGTCGAGACCGAATGCTAAGAATGGAGAGCTCCGAGGGTTTTAACTGACTTAAAACAGATCCGACCATAATGAAAATCCCCCATAATCAACACCTTGGTCACACCTGACTGATTACAGCACCACAGGCCCACCATGATAACTGGTCTGTACTTGATCATCAATAAATCTCCATTCCCGGCTTAGAATGTAGTGGTCAGACAAAGAAAATAATGTAGTTGTGTGTTTTAATGCGCGGAAATGTTCCATCGGTTTCTGTCGGCGAAGTCAGTGTGAGGACGAGAATCTACCACAACAGCACGCTGCATATTTAACCCTTAAAGCGCTAAAATAATTTTGTTCGTTTAACCCATGGAAACCAAAGGGTTTTCTCAATTTGAAATCATCATAAATGCCTTAGTCAGCTCTTTTTGATTCATTTGAATACCCATGTTATTAGTCATTTTAAATATTTTGATTCTTACATCGCGGAGATCGTCTTTAGACGTCATAATCTGACGTCTACAGACGTCAGATTCTGACGTTTAAAGTCGATCACCGCGCTGCAAGGGTTAATTTGAAAATATATGCTGCTATGTTATTTTTTTTGACATTTTTAAACGAAGCATCATTATGAGGCAAAAATAAAAATCCTCCAGATTGGATCCGGTCCGAACAGGAAACCGCCGCATTATGACATATATTTAACCCGCTGAACGCGACTGAAGCCGTTTTTAATCCGTTTTAGCCTATATTACACTCTAAAAAATATAGGTTATTTAGAAGGAACCCTTCAGTACTATTGCCATGCAACCCCAGGAGAACCAAGGGTTGCATGGTAATAGTACTGAAGGGTTCCTTCTAAATAACCTTTTTTTTAGAGTGTAGCTGATTAAATGACTGTCATTGGTAATGAAATAGTTGAACATTACGGTTTGCACAAAATGCTGGTATCAAATTCAGCAAATATGAGTAATTGTCACCCACTTGAGGTTGTGTGTCGCGGTAGCGAGACACAACCTCAAGTGGGGCAAAATTTAACTTATTGTTGAACTCCCTCAAGGTGTGACAGTAGGAAACAGCAGCATATCACTATCTAAGACTGCAAAGAATCTGGGTGTGGTTTTCGATTCCACCATGTCACCCAGCAAGCACATCACAGGCATGTCACGAGCTGCTTACTACCAACTTCGTGCCATTGGTCGTATTCGAAAATACCTTGATCGTCAGAGCACCAAGCAGCTTATTTATGCATTTGTTATATCGCGTCTGGATAATTGTAGCAGCCTTCTTTACGGTCTGCCAGATACATTAATAAAGCAGCTGCAGCGTGTACAGAATGCATGTACCAGGATGGTCATGAAGTGCTCCAAACGTGACCATATAACACCACTAACTGAAAGAGCTCCACTGGATACCTGTACAAGCTCGCATTGAGTATAAGATCATCTTTCTCACCTTTAAATGCCTCTACAACTTGGCTCCTGCTTATCTGGCAGACTTAATAACACTTCATCATCCAGCACGATCACTCCGTTCAGCTGACAAAAGACTGCTTGTGGTACATCCTTCCGGCAAGAAACATTACAAGAACAGGTCGTTTGCTTATGCCACTCCTCTGTTGTGGAACCAGCTTCCGGAACACATGCGACTGCATATTTCAAAACAATTTTTAAAACATTTTTCTTCACTAGAGAATTTTATTAACTTAATAAAATTTGCAATTGTTTTAACTTATTACCTGTACAATTGAATTTTTATTATTCTAACTTTACAATCAGTACTATAAGTTTTAGTTATAGCTTTAAAAATGTTAAATGTTCTTTTACTTAACTTTTACATGGCTTCGTCCACTACGAATTTCATCCTGTTTTTAGTATGTACAGCGATACAGAACATTTTTTGGATGGACCGCTTTATAAATGCTTTTGTAATAATAATATTAATTGTATCGGTTTAACGGTTAATGGCGGCGGGAAGTTTATACAGACATACTGTATGCGTTATTAAAATGAATAGTAGGCCCCTATACATTATGTTATGCAATGCATAATATAACAATTAATAGATAACGATGCCAAATAAATGTACAAGTATTAACTTAAAATGTATATGAAAAATATATGTTAATGGTACAATACATGATACATAATTTGAGGATCCCCCATAATCAACACTTCGGTCACACCTGACTGATTATAGTACCACAGGCCTACCATGATAATTGGTCTAGACTTGATCATCAATAACTCTCCATTCCCGGCTTAGAATGTAGTGGTCAAAGAAAATAATGTAGTTTAATTTTATTAACGTAATTTGTCTCTCTGCTTGGTGCGGGAAACATAATATTATTATGTTCCCCGCACCAAGCAGAGAGACAAATCGCAGCAAAGAAACATTCTGGAAAGTGTAGAAACCTATATAATGTATAAACTTAGATATAATTAAAGTTGGGGTCTATACATAATAACAGTAATAAGACATATATGATATGTAGTAGAGCCCCTTTAACATATTTCAATACGTATAACAAGTAGGCCTAAAAACTAAAATAACTATAATAAATATACATGTGAATAATGCTGTAATCATGATAATACAGTATATAAAATTGCACTGTCTACATGTTAATAGTACTATACTATATAATATAACATTGTATTATAACATAATATATATACAAGTAACTATGTATTACCTGAGAACAACAGTAGACCTATGAGATCAACAGATATACCTACCAGACTTATCTGAGATAACAATGAATCCAGAAAAATGAACGGCAAGCTCGAAACATGAATCCGAGGCTGGATCATTGTTGATTCAACGTCCGCGACGCTGGCCCAACAATAAACCAGCATTGGATATGCGTCTTGCCGGGGGCATTGTAATGTTTCTTCCCACTGGGCACACGACGTTGTTGCGACGTTGAATCAACGTCACAGACGTTGATTCAACGTCGCAACAACGTAGTATGCCCAGTGAGCTACAGATATCCGTGTCATCATCTGGCTAATAACGTTAATCTGGGCGCATCATCTCACACGTTCTGCTTAAACCTCCACCTGAGCGGGGATGGCATGCTACCCATTATGTCCATGACGGGTGGGAAATGCTGCTTTTATGTAATGTGTACCTCACCAACAACCTATTATAATGTGGGTCATTTATGTCAGTGCTATTAGTGGGAATTAGTCTACCTTTTAATCTTAGTTCCTTTTTTCCCGCTCCACAAGGTAACTCCCCCCCCCCTCCCAAAAAATACAAACAGTCGCAGCTTTTTTTGTGCAGACCTCCCTGGTATAATATGCAACCTGAGATTAAAAGATCGAAAAATGTCCCCTAAAATAAATTAAAATATATCTTCAAACACTGCAGTCGGGTTAATTTTTACTAGTAAAATGCACCCATTCTTTCCGTATTTAATCGGTCACTCACTCACTCACTCACTCACTCACTCACTCACTCACTCACTCACTCACTCACTCACTCACTCACTCACTCACTCACTCACTCACTCACTCACTCACTCACTCACTCACTCACTTACTTACTTACTTACTTACTTAGTCAAGCTCTATCTACCAACACCCCACCCCTTCCCTTAACTGGCGTGTCTTATAGATGGCGTGACCAGACGAGAAGATAAGGAGACTAGAGCGGGATTAGCAGTGCTTGTCA